>PVIH01004825.1:68672-133791 GCA_004025045.1 Sigmodon hispidus
GGTGGAAATGCAAATAAGATTACTACACATATATTTTCTTTGTGTTCAGCTTTCCCTCTGAATTTTTTTTTCCATCCCTGTATATCCTTATTGAAGGTCTCTTCCCCCTCCCACCACATCTGATCATTTTTCTTCTCTGCAACTCCCCATCCCCTCCCTTGGCAGGTTAGGGTTAGGGTTAGGGTTAGGGTTAGGGTTAGGGTTAGGGTTAGGGTTAGGGTTTTCATTTCTTATCCTGTTAATTTGGATACTCTCATTCTCTCTGTCTTTTGGTATGTTTGGATAAGGGTTTATCTATCTTGTTAACTTTCTCAAAGAACCAACTCTTTCATTCATTGATTCTTTGTATTGTTCTTTTTGTTTCAAGTGCATTGATTTTTCACCCCTAAGTTTGATTATTTTCTGCTGTCTACTCCTTCTGGATGAGTTTGCTTCTAAATGTTCTAAAGCTTTCAGCTGTGCTGTTAAGTCTCTTGTGTGAGATTTCTCTAGGTTTTTCATATAAGCATCTAGTGCTACGGATTTTCCTCTTAACACTGCTTTTATTGTGACCCATAAGTCTGGGTATGTTGTGAAAACATTTTCATTAAATGTTTGAAAGTCTTTGATTTCTTTCTTAACTTCTTCCTTGACCCAGTGGTGGTTCAATTGAGAAATACTCTGTTTCCATTAATTTGTAGGCTTTCTGTGACTTTTGTTGTTGTTGAACTTAAACTTTAGACCGTGGTGGTCGGATATGATACAAGGAATTATTCCCATTTTTTGTATCCATTGATGTTTGCTTTATGATGGAGTATGTGGTCAATTTTAGAGAAAGTTCCATGGGTTGCTGAAAAATAAGTATATTCCTTTGTGTTTGGGTAGGAAGCAGCTGGAGATCAGAAGGAACTTAAGAGAGCCATCCAGGGGTCTCCCTGGGAAGAGAAAATAGAGATCTCCTGAGTAAATTGGGATTATAACAGGTAGCAACCAAGGAAAGGTAGGAACAAGAAGATGATTGAGTAACAGAGGAAAAACAAAAGCCTTCTCTCATTAGCTGGTGTACAGTGTCTCTTCTGCTCCCATCCTCCAGGTGACTCTGAGTCCCTGGCGACAGTCATCTTCCAAACTCCTGCTTTGAATGTTAATTTCTTATTTTTAAAATATAATAAAAAATTATTCTTTGTGGCTTTCACATCATGCAAAAAAAAAAAAAAAAAAAAAAAATGGTTCCAAAGCAAGTCTATGCCAGTGACTTTCTTTACATATAAAGAATTATTGTATGATTATTTGGAACACAGACTTGTACATTCACCTAAGTATTGTTATTTGGTGCCTTTATTTTTCTGAGGCCAAACAGCTGAGACAGAAGCTACATGAAAAACTGGAATATGGTAACATTTGATGCTTTATAAGAAAAAATTTATCATCTCTAGCTTTTAAGTCTTTGCTATCAGGACCAGTCAAAATTCAAATGCCCTATTATAGCATATGCAGACTTTTTAATCTCATCATTTATAATATTCCTAAATTTATGACCTTTCTGAAACCATCCAGTTTCATTTTCCAAGAAAGATTGAGTACTTCCTGACATCCTATGGTATCATGTGATAATAGTCCAGGGAAACCAAAGCAATACTTTTACTATATTTTAACACTGAATTTTTCCTACTTCTTATACCACAGTCTGAATTCCCTTAGCTTTTGTGTCTGTATGCTAGAGGGGAGACATGCTTACATGCTGACCTGTACCCCACATCATGTTGTTTACATAGACTATTTGAATTAACTTGTTGTTGCTATCCATCTCAACAGTAGTGTCTTCTGAAGGCTTCCTATATTTTATTTCGATGTATCTTTGACTGGACCTGATATTATTGAAAAGTATTATCTCAGAAGACTAACAGGTTCTGAGCTGCCAAGATTCTTAATAACTCAGATGAAAGTATCTTTTATACCAAAAATGGTTGCACTTAGTGTTTCTTTCTTTCATTCTTTTGTGAACACTCTTCCCCCTGCCCCCCCCCACACACACACCTCTCCATTTAGGTATTCCAAAGACTGAGACCACAAAATGGTCTGACATTGGGCTCTCATGGTCTGCTTCATGCTATATGCCTAGCCCAACTTTGTAATACATGATTCCTTTCAGTTTGTTGATTGAATGTTTTTTTTTAATTTGATGAATGATTTTACACTTCTGTCCTATGTTTGAATTGTCAATGATACTCCAGGTATTTCATGGAGTAAATTAGAGTGGACTTTCTAAAGTCAGATTTCTAGACATCACATATATTCTTCTGTACTTAATCAAATAATTACTTGAAAACCATCATTGACCTGTTTGTACCTGAATTGTCTTCTTCTGTATCTCCAGGACAATAGAATCCACTCCTGCAATTGCAATAAATTTTAAATGAACTAGTAAACCTAAAAATCGCCATAAAGTATTAGTTATAATTATAATTGTGTGATAATCTTTGCTTAACCCACATGTCTCTTATATTTGAACTGATATACAAAATTGTTATTTTCCACTTCATTTTCTGCAATTTTCCTAAACCTGTTTAATTTTTTTTCTAGCCATGCTCATTCTTCCAGGGAAAATCCATTAATTAGAATTCCTGTGTGGGGGTCTGTTATGACTCTTTTTCTTTTTATTTAGCCACAACTTAGCTCTACCAGTGTATCTTAATACACTTGTTTAGAAACTGGTAAATTTCAAATGTTAAGAAAAAGATAAGAAGCATTTCAGCTTTGTAGGAAGCATGCAGACCACTGCTTATTCTTTTCAAATGTTTTAAACTATTTATTTAGACTTCTTTCAACCTAAAAACTCTATGTTAACTGTGAGGTGGGCCACAGAGAAAAGTCTTCACTTATGGAAAAGGTCTTAGACAGGCCTCTGTGTGTGTGTGTGTGTGTGTGTATGTGTGTGTGTGTGTGTGTGTATGTGTGTGTATGTGTTATTTTAACTCTAGAACACCTTTCTTGTAGATCTAGGAACTGTGACTGGGATTCAGTTAGAATGCTTTCTGTTTAAAGCTGCTGTGATGATTCACTGGGTAAGAGGTTTGTGCACACGTCTAACATGCAGAGTTTGATCTCTAGAACCCACACTGGTAATAAGAGAAAATCAATTTCTGAAAACTGCCCTCTGGTCTCCATGAGTGAATTTGACAGGAGAGTGTTCTGCACCAAAATACAGCAAACACACATACATATACAAACACACACATAATACATATACATCTTAAGAATAATTAAATAATACTGTAATATTTCCATCATATTATCCTTTATCTTCTGTGTTCTATTAATCAACTTAAAGGGTCAGATGGGCCTTCTGGGACTACCACATTCATTTAAAGACAAATCCATTATCTGCTAAAGAATGGATTTAAAAGGCTGATAATTGGTTGGCATCTGTCATGTTTGACACACATTCACCATAGCTTTTATTTTACTGCAATGGTTACTTTTTTCTACTGAAGAAGATATTTTTTTTAATTCCAAGTTTTTATTGCTGATTATAAATTTCAAAAGACCAGGAAACACTCTCAAATGCCATCTGAAAGCAGAGTCGGCAGAACAGGCTTTTCAAGTATATATTCCAAAGAAATAACAAGTTTTTAAAAAAACTGGTGCAGCACCTGAAGACCTAATAAGCTTTGGTGTAGTGAATTAATTCATAAATTGCCAGCATTTTACCAAGCAGGTGCTGAAAGACATATGTAGATGTGGAGCATATTCCAGAAGGCTCTAACCACTCATGTAACCTCATTTTTCAAGGATCTTTGGAAACAAAGCTAGTTTCTGTATGCTGCAACAGCATGCCTCCCCCCAGAACTAGCCTCTTCACCAGCATTTGCATCCATGCTCTATAGCTCAGCTTTGGGTGCCCAGCAGCCAGCTGAAACTTTCAGGGAGATTAGGGCTCCATGGGGAAGATGAAGGCTCCTGAGAATTCAGGAGAAGGGTTGCTGCTCGAAACTGGGTCATGGGGCCTCAGGGATGTGGAGGTGGTAGGGCTTTGCTGAAGACTTGACATCCAGCCCTGTGGGGGTGTAAGCAAATGATTTTGCTGTAAGTTTTAAACCCTTGTTATCCTTAACTGTCTCTCCAAGTAAAAGTCTGATGAGCAGGTAAGTTTCATACTGAAAAATTATTTGGAACTTTTAAAACAAGAAAGTAGGTTAAAGTTATAGGCATAGGTGCCTCATGGGTGCACGTAATGGGTCATCTTTGGCAGGCTATAAAAATATCGAGTGAGAGTCAGCTTTGGGGAGAGAAACACAGTCTAAAGACCAGGGCAGTACTCACTGAAAACAAGAGAATAGTGGCAAAACAAGGTTCCTACAGACCAGATACAGTAATCTCAATCTCTCTCTCTCTCTCTCTCTCTCTCTCTGTGTGTGTGTGTGTGTGTGTGTGTGTGTGTGTGTCCCTCCATTACTCTCTTCTTCTCTGTCTTGTTTTATATTCTGTTTCTTTCTTTATGTTTCCTTGTTCTCTTACCATGCATATGTGTACATGGATGTTTCAAATATGAAGTGTTTGTCACCATTTGGTTCAGTACTTAAGTCATTACCAAGGTCATTAAGTAAACTCAGGGAATTAGATAAATGAATGCATAACTCCCAAAGAATGATAGCACAAAAGGCAGAACATTAAAGAGGTAACTGGAAAGGAAACATGTAGAGCTTCATTCAGGCACCTAGCAGAAGGAAGGTTGATGTTCTCATAGTATAGAAAAAGATCCATTCGCCCTATTTATATCCATTGCTCCTGATGCCTGTGAGCTATGAAAAAAATAATAATAAGTGTTAGTGAATGTCTGAAGGTTTTGAGCAAAAAGGTTTTGAGTTATAAGCTCTCTATGTAGCCGTTTTTATGAACGTCTGAAAAACAATGGTATCTTGTTGCAGTTAAAACTAGGTGGTGTTAAATCTAAAAAGTTTGAGGTGAAAGACCAAATCCATGATTGTCTAATTAATGTAAGCTTTACTAAATTCTAGCCAAGAAAATGGACACTGTCCGGGTATATACCTGAGAATCCCAAACAACTGGCACTGAATTAGGTCAGTCAGGTTCTTATAAAAGGCAAACCCACAAGGCTTTCTGCCTTCGTCCAATGGGGGATAGGGGTGGGACAAGCATACAACTGATATACTTCCTCCCCACTTAACTCCAACCCATGTGTGATGAAGCATATCCTGTGCAGTTGGGGCAACCAATCTTGATTGTTGAAATGAAAACATGTTTCTTGTTATATTACATGAACACCAGCCCCCAGAATTCCAGAAAGTTATCTGTCTTTAGGCAAGTGGGGCTTGTAGGTTAACTTTAGCCCTTACACTGGGAGTTTCATGTCTTTCTCAATAATGTGGCACAAAAACAGGACACTATTAGGAGGTGTGCCTTTACTGGAGTGAGTATGGCCTTGATAGAGGAAGTATGTCACTGCAGGGGTGGGTTTTGAGGTTTTCTATGTTTGGAATACTGACCAGTGAGTCAGGAGACATCTTGTTACGTACAATATGTAGGACTTCCATCCATTCCTCAGCACCACATCTGCCTGCATGCAGCCATGCTCCCCATCATGAAGATAACAGACTGAATTTCTGAACCTATGTACCACCCCAATTAAATGTTTTCTTTATAAGAGTTGCTGTGATTATGTTCTCTCTTCACAACAATAAAACCTCTATCTAAAACAGTGTGGATTTGGATTAAGAAGGTAACAGCTAAGTGTTCCACATTATTGTGTTCTGTAGCAAGGTGTAAACAGAGACAAGTAGGCTATAAACAGAAAAGGCAATAGTTTCTTAGGAGGGAGACACATCTTTAAGCTTGGAAGTGAGCCAGAAAGGGAAAGTAACCTTAGATTTCAAAGAGATTTGACTATGGAGAGGAGATGAGGTTGTGATAATTGTTGTGAGTCTTTTTTTGTATATGTTTTGATTTAGTAACTTGAGTTGGTGGAGCTGTCTCCAGTCT
Organism: Sigmodon hispidus; assembly: GCA_004025045.1. Classification (NCBI taxonomy): domain Eukaryota; kingdom Metazoa; phylum Chordata; class Mammalia; order Rodentia; family Cricetidae; genus Sigmodon; species Sigmodon hispidus. Next base: position 74,652 of record PVIH01004825.1, read on the forward strand.
TCCCTGCCATAAATTTTATTCAGATGTTAATTTTGGAATCTCTGGAATCTGTCTCTCCACTCTACTCTCCTAGTTTAAAAATTCTTTACAAGTTTTGTGCAAAGACATGAGCAACCTTTTCTTACTTCCCAAAATGTCACCTCAAGTAATTTTATTAAAAATAGAGAACTTTGGGTGAGGGATTTGGGCTCCCTCTAGGATATTTTTATTTATTACTGAAGGCAAGAAAAAAAAAAAGTTGTCTTATCTAGAACTAGAGGTCCAAGTCTTAAATCCTCGTCTAAGCTCAGAGACTCTTAAGTTTTAATTTAATTTAATTTAATTTAAGTGAAATTTAATGAGATCTTTTCAGAAAATAAAATAAACAGAGGGTTGAGAGACCTCAGTGAAAGAGTGCTTGCTTATTACATGCCAGATTATAGATCAATCTCTGGGACTGTGAGGTTAAATAACTGAGCAAACAATAAATAGATGTATTAACAGCAGAATGACCAGTATTATGACACAGAAGTGGTTATTGTCAGGAAGATGCTGATAGAAATCACAGTTTAGTCACATAGTGCTGTTGAAATGTCTCCATGAGCTAAAGGTAGGGATATAGGTGATGGATATATAGGATATACCTGTGATTGAAGGAAGACAGGCCCATCAGCTGCCAGTGGCCTTTTCATCTTTTCATGCACAAACTGTTCTTTGTTGATTACGGCAATTTTAGTATCTGGAGCATAATAGATACTGGGTACATGTTTGTGTGATTACTATAATAACATATGCAAAAAGGTCAGAGAATAGTTGATGTTTGCTTCCTGAAAGCCATTGTTAATGTTGTCATTATCACTAAAATGAGTTAAAAACAAAACAAAACATAGCAAAAAACTTTAGCATCCCAGGAACAATACTCTTGCCTTTGTCATTGTCAGCACCATTCAGTATAGCTAAATTTTGCTCACAAGAGATGAGGAGTATAGGGTGCGTGGCCAGGGTATGAAAATCGACCTCATCTATCAACAATAGTGAAAGATCAGAAATGAGGAATAAGTTGCTGTTCTAGGTTACAGGAGAAATGAACCTAGGACACGCAATACACACTCAGGTTTTGGATATGGCGCGATACCCTGCTCCATGCTAATGTGTTAATGCCCAAGAACTAGTTAACATGCAGGCTTCCTAACATACAGTGAGTTCACTGAGACGAAAGCAGCTTCATTAACAACAAAATAAAAAAAAAAGACAAAATTAAAAGGAAAATTAAACTTATACAATAAAGTAAACACTCTGAGAGCTAGAGGCTCAGAAGTCTTGAATTCCTAAAATAACTGTGTAGTTGTTGATTTCCTTATTTAAAGACTTTACAACTTAGTCTCTGTTTTTGTTTTATTTTTTCATTGTTCAGAGTCAATCACATTTTTTCATCATTACATTTCCCAGAGTTAGCTGGTCCTTTCTGTCACCATTAATGCCACTCAATATGGCTGAGCTAATGCTCATTAGTAATGCAGAATTTCTATTTACATAGCAAAACCAAATGAGAGAAAACTTCAAGCCACAGTGAGTCAGACTAAGCCTCTCTAGCTATTCTAATTTATTCTCTGGAAAAGGAAACAAAACTTTCTTGTTGAATAAACTTCCTTGTCCATAAGACCAGCCCTATTCCTTGTCTAAATCATCAAAGTGAGGCTTATTGAATTAAAGGACTCTGAGTTCTTTGGAATTTACTCCCAGGACCATGATCACAGTGAAGTAGGCATGCTAGAGAAATAATTACGGGAGAATGAGGTCAGAGTACAACACTTAGCCATGCAGTCATGAGATAATGGCCATGAAGAGAACAATTCTTAGGAATCCTTGCTTTTCCTGAAATGTATCATAATAACTTGGAGATCAGTCCCATACCCTGTTGCAGTGCTGTTTACACATTCTCATGAATGAAGAGCAAACTATGAGGGTGGTCATGAAACACTTGAAAGGGTAATCTGCCCAAAAGACTCTCTGGAGTGACTTCTCCTACTAGCCAAAGTCATATGCATTGCTCATTGCATATGGAGCAACTCAGCCTCATCAGCATATGAGGCTGAGTGCTGGAGGGTAAGAGGGGCATAGTGTCTGACAGGGATTCTGCCTTTGTAGACATTTTGTGGGGAAGAGCTTCATCCAGTAGTGATCCAGGTGAAGAGTCAACAGCTACAGAGCAGAGCTAGGAACCCTGTTCCTAAAGACCTTTAGAAGATTCATTCTCAGTTCAAGATCTCAGAAAACATTTCCAAATAAAAAGCAGTGTGGCCTGAGTGTCTGAGCATGATCAGGAATGGAGTCAGGGATGATGGAAGAGCCTCTCAGGATAGTGGAGCTGTATACAAAGGGGGTGAGCATAACAAATACAGGAAACAGAGGTGATGTGAGCCGAGTGAGAAGTAAGGTAGGCATAGAGGCTACCAGGTAACCAGAAGTCAGAATGAGAAGAGGCTTCCTGAGAATATTGAGAAGCACTAAAAACTGTCAGGAAGGTTTGAAATACAAGATGGTGGAAAGTAGAGAAGTCTGGAAACCTGCTCAAGTTGCATTTGAATTGATGAATGTTAGGCCTAAGAAATGACAAATAAACAAAAATGAAACAGCTGTCTAGTATGTTGAACTAAAAGAAATAAATGCACAAAATATAGAAAATTTGGGTAAAATTGAGATATCAGGAAAGCAATTTGTATGTAGGTGCACATGCACATCAATGTTTGTGCCTATGGAGGCCAGAGAACAACCTTCGGTACTCTGGATCATCAGTTGCAGTCTACCTTTAATTTTGAAGCAGGGTTCCTCCTTGAGGCCTGGGGATGATTGATTAGAATACAATGACTATACAAGGAGGTTGAGATCTACCTGGGCTTGCCTCCCCAGTGCTGGGTTATTGTTATGTATCACCATGCTATGGGGTCTGAAGATAAAACTCAGGTCCTCATGCATGCTGCATGAGCATTTTGACTACTGAGTTATTTTTTCATGACTCAATAAAAAAATGTTTTATCAGAATGAATTTTATGGATGCATTCTTTGCAGCATCACGTACAGTTTAAAGGTTCTACCTGTACCTCAACATACAGCGTAATATCACAGGTCTATCTCATGACATCTCTATAGATATAGGTCAAATAAATGGAAGCATATTGGACAATTCCATGGGCATCCTTTTCTCTTAACATTCATGGTGTATTCTGCATCAGTGACAATTCAATCTGGTGAAAAATAAAATGTAGACACAGTGGCAGGATTTAACACTTAAAGGAAATTTCCATTGCCATAGGACTTTTTTTAAGTTTAGACATCCAGAGACACATAATATTATCAGAAAATCTAGTTCAATCCTTCTCTTTAATGGGCCAGAAAATTGCTTTAGAAATGGTAAGGTATTAAAATTAAATAAGGAAATATAAAATAGCACAAACAAGATTCTCTATAGCAATATCTAATATCAATCCCTGAAATATGAGATAACGGTGACATAAAATAACCCTATAAGGGACATAGTGGCTTCTATGGAGGTACTTTGTCAACTTCATTATGTGTCTTTTCAAAATACCAAATGGAGACATACTTAAGCCTCAGATTGATGTACATCCAAGGTTGTACCTGTTGCATGTTCTGAGAGTCTGTCAGTCTGGTTTTATTTTTGTGAAGGATCTGCATATCAGGGCACCTCCTCACTTATTGTCACATCACCACACACTCATAAGAATAAATTAACAATCATCTTTCTGTTGACCCACTTGTCCCAAATGCCTAGTAGTGGGATGACCTCCATGGTACTTTCATTGAGATTATATAGAAAGAGTATCATTGAACTTCTCTCTGACAAGTCTCTAGTAATGGCTTTCATCCTTGTTCCTGGTCTCTTCTTCATCATAAACTCAATTAAATTGCACCTACTATCATTGGATATCAACTTCTTTCTGATGAGGACAGATGCCAAGAGTGTGTTAGCAATTGTGCTAACCATAAATAAAATGAGATCCTGGTAAATGGGTAAAAACAAAACCTATTGCACATCTATTTGAACTCCATTTGTTATACAAATAATACCAAATAACATAACTTTCATTAAGCACTTGACTTCCCAAATCATTAATGACACCTACTTTTATGTAGCTGGTGTGGTATAGTACAGAATCAAACCCATAATCAGTGCACTGCATTCTATCATGTGGCCATCAGAAATCTAGATAACTTCCCTCTCTGGAAAGCAGATCTTATCTCCAGGAATTAACTATCTTCCTTTTGACTGAGCAGCAGCATGTATATTTGCACAGACTATAGATTTGTAAAGGATGAAGAAAAAAATAAAATAAAAGAAAGACAGCATCGAGTCACTTAAATAATTAAACAGAAGCTAACACTTCTTTCCAAACAAAACATGGCCTTTTGGTGTCAGGCCAACACCATCCCCCGTAGGATGGTTGCAATGAACTTGTAAGCACAAACAAGGAAAAGAGATCGGACACAAGTCCTGTGCCGAATTAGCCCATATTGACACTGGAGCATTCAGACTATAAAATATGCAGGAGATGCAAGGTTGAATCAAAGTGCACTCTGTAATGTGCACCACACCAACTGAACAGTAAAATGTGATTTAATTTACTATATAATTTGCTTGTTCAACAAAGCTGAAAGATAACTCACTTAGTGCCACTTTGCTTATAAGTAAGCCGGTAACTGGTGCTGTTTTTCCAGCGAATGGTTCTGTTGTTGATGCCAGAGAAAGCAGTTTGAGTGGAAAATACACAAAATTAGGGGTCTGCTGCTATAGTACTTACAGTGCACCCCTTTTGTCCTCATCAAGTTTATTTCTGCATGAAGGCAATTATAGCTCTTTGTTTTTCTAACTCGATGAAGTCACTGTGTCTTGCTTGATGGCACACAGCTAGAGGGAAAAAAATGCATTCAGCCAAATTTAGAACTATTTGGAACTCACAAGTTGTGAATTGTGAACCAAACTTGAATCTTTTAAAAGCTCATCTGCTCTACAGTGTATGCCAGCTCTGCTTACAGTGTCGCAGCCTGGGCCTTTCCCTGAGAATCAAAGCCAAGGGTCTTGAAGTCCTTCATGCTTCTCAAAATTGTCACTCTGGGGTGGTACATAATGCAGATTCTTAGATGTAATAAGAGAGAGAGAGAGAGAGAGAGAGAGAGAGAGAGAGAGAGAGAGAGAGAGAGAGGTGTATGTAATAATGCAACAGCTCAGAGACAAGACATGCAGCAATTGGCAATTTGGCTCCTTCCTTCTACTTAATGGGTCCTCAGAATTGAGCTTGGGTGGTTAGGCTTAAGAACAGGTACTTTTACTCTCTAAACCAGCATTCTCAACCTGTGGGCAGTGCCCTCCTGGGGGTTACATATCAGAAACCCTGCATAACAGATATTGACATTACAATTCATAACAGTAGCAAAATTATAGTTATGAAGTAGCACCAATTTAATTTTATGGTTGGGGGTCACCACAACATAAGGGAATTATTAAAAAGTCACAGAATTAGGAAGGTGAGAACCACAAATTATGCCGTCTTGGAAGACAACATCACACATGTTCCCATTATGTCATTTTTGTTAAATCTCTGATTACATGTCTCATCCTGTTTGGATACAGTTCTAAGCTCTGTTATTTATATTATGTATTCGGTCACTTTTATTTATGAGTGTTTCCTGAGCAGCTCATTTGGATCAGAAACTTGAGATTCTCCATAAGTAAACAGCCTAGAGTAAAGACAAGAACCATGGCCAATATTGGCTTTGTGTAGGTCAGTTGCAAATTTTAAAACTGATGGTTATCTCTGAGGAAGCGCCTGCAGCAGGCATAGGAAGGCTGATAAAAGTTCTCCAAAGCCTCTTTTCTAGGAGAGCCATGGCTCATGAGGGAAGCCTGCCAGGAAGGGCAGGGGAAGAAGGAATGGGGAGGGCTTGTCTGAGCAAAAGAAATACCACCTCTAAGGGCACGGGCCGATGAGGAAGAAAAGCCTTTATGGGCTCTTTCACTGAGTGTGTGAGCATGAGCCTATATCATGTGTCCAAAAGCACAATTATGGCTCTGGTGATGGAATCCTTTAGGAAGCCTGGAAGCAAAGGAGGTGGCAAGTGCCAGCTAATGAAAGACACAGTTTAGTGTGCTTATGAATTGACACTTTTTCATGAAGACAAGTAGACAAATTTTATGTTATTTTTCATATCCATTTGCTTGTTTATTTAGTATGTTGGTGTGCATGTATGTTAGTAGGTGAGGCTAATAGTTAGAAGACAACTTTCAGAAATCAGTTTCCACCATGTGAAACCTGGATATCAGACTCAGGTCATTAGGGCTAAGGGCAGGTGCCTCGACTTGCTATTATTCCTCATTAGTAAAATGATTAGCCATTTTATCCAACAATTAATTTTAAATTGAAAATATGTTTTTCATACAATATATTTTGATTAGAGTTTCCCCTCACCATAGTCCTCCGAGAATCTCCTTCCTTCCCCACCCACCAAATACATGCCCTTTTTCTCTCATTAGAATATAAACAGGCGTTACAAGATACAACACAATAAAATGAAAACAAATAAACCAGAATAGGACAAAATAAAGAAATAGAAGAAAACAACCAAAGAAAAAGTATAAGAAACAGATACAGATTCAGATGCATGCACTTTGACAAACAAAGGAATCCCATAAAAACACAAAGCTAGAAACCATAATATCTACTTCAAGGACTTGTACGGTAAAACAAAAACAAAAACCAACCAACCAAACAGAAGTCCTGACAACAAATTATGAGACAGAAAAATGAAAAGAACCTCCAAAACACCATTAAGTTCCTTTTGTGTTGGCTATTTACTGCTGATCATGGGGCTTGGCCTTAAGAGTGGTTTGCATACCCAGTGAGACTCATTGGAAAATAACTAATTTTTCACTTGCAAGTGGTTACCAACTGAAAATAGTTTCTGGGATAGGGATGGGGGCTTGTTTCCACTTCTTTCATATCTACAATCCCATCTGGCTAAGATATGTGTAGGCCCCTTGAGTAGTCTCTGTGAGTTCATATGTGCATCAGTCCTAGGTTTAGAAGGCCTTGTTTCCTTGATTTTAGGTAAATCCTCTGGCTCTTACAGTTTTTATGGCCCCATTTCCACAGAGCCCCTGGGCCCTGAAAGGAGGAGTATGATACAGACATCCCATTTAGGCCTATGTTCCAAGGTTTCTCACTCTCTGTACATTTTTTAGCTGTGTGTCTCTATTTTTCTCACACGCTGAAGGAAGATGTTTCTCTGATTATGAATGAAAAAGACAGTGATTTGTAAGTATAATAAAATATTATTAGTAGTCATTTTTGTATGTCTTTTAGCAGAACAGTAGTATTCGGTTTTCTCCTATGTCACTGGATCTAGTCTTGGGTTCTTGGCAACCTGAGCAGTGTTGAAGGTGGGTTCTATCCCATCAAGTGGCCTTAACTCAAATCAAAGAGCAGTTGGATACTGCCACAAGCCTCTTCCACTATTTCCCTAGTGCATTTTGAAGGCAAGGCATCATTGTAAATATGAGTTTGGATCTGGGTTGAAGTTTACTTCTCTCTTTGGTTGCATTTAGAATTACTTCCAATATCATAAAAACTAGTCAATATGGGTAAAGGCTCTAGGTGGCAGCAGCTAAATTTTTCTATGTTCAATGAATTGTATAGCTGTTATCTTTAGCAATAGTGTCTTTCTGTCACTTTGTGGAGGACAGCCAATACCCTTGTCAATAGCCTGAGTTGTTTGGGAGACCCTTTGCCCAACTTAATTAAATGTAACCCATTCTCAGAATTGGGAGATTTATTCAGTGATAAGAGATGTCCACTTTAGGCTCTACTTTTTTATTTGACAATTCTATTTTGATCACCTTCATATATGTATATATTTTAGGAAGTTTCTGCTGTATTAGGTTTCCACATAATCCCTCAAATGTCACTTAGTTTTAGCTGTCCTTTCCTTATTTTATCCCTTACCCTGCCTTCCTTCCTTCTCCCCATTTGGTCCTCCTGTTTCAGACCCCCATACTCATTCATAAATATATCCCTTACATGAGGAGTACCAACCATCTGTCCCTTACTCTATACCTAACTTCTGCAGTTACATGAACTGTAGCCTGCTTGCTGAAGAATTAACAGCCAGTATCCACATGTAAGTGAATGCATACCATATCTGTGTTTTTAAATACAGAAAAAAAAGTCAGAATGATTTTGTTTCTAACTTCACAATTTACCTGTGAATTTTATTATTTTCTTTTTTTAAATGTCTAAGAAACATTGCATATTTTCTGTACTCCTTCAACCACTGATAGGCATCACTAGTTGCTTCAGGTTTCTGGCTATTATAAATAGAGCAACAACAAACATTTTCTAAAATTCTCAAAAGAGGAAACACATGTGGCTGAGAAACACTCAAAGAAATGTTCAACATCCTTAATCCTCAAAGAAATAAAAATCAAAACTTTAAGATTTTATTTTACATGAATTAGAAATGCTTAGTTCAATAAAACAAATGATAGCACATGCTGGTGATAATACAGAATACAAAGAACACTCACTGATTGCTGGTAGGAGGTCAAACTTATATAGGCACTATGGAGATCAGTGTGGTCAGGAATTGGATGTCTGCCTATCTCAGAATCCAGCTATGTCACTCTGAAGAGTATATCCAAAAGCTACACTTCAGAGACCCTTCCCCAATGATTAATTTTCTACCATACAACAGGCTCTCTTGCCTTTGCCTAGCATTCAGGGTTTTCAGGGACATATTATCCACCTGTCAAGAAAAACTATACCTTTGTTTCCATGGGCAGGCTTCATTCTGATCTAATGCACATATGGCAAACATATCAGAGATCCTGTTTTTGGCCTCCAAATATTTGTTCACATAAGTGATTTCTAACAATAACTCTACTTGACTTCTTTTAATTAATAATATATTTTATATATTATTATTTTTCTATATTTTTCCCATCTCATACTGTGGCTTTATAGAGGATTAATTGTATGGAAAGAAAATATATTTCATTAGTCAGTGAATATTTACTGAGCACATGATAGATGGAAATTGTTCTGGCTGCTGAAGAGAAGGCTATGAAAGACACAGATGAGAACTTTACTCTCAAGATGCAAACTTCTTCTTTTGGGGGAAAAGGTTGATCACTGTGTGAGCAATTCAAACTATGCCTTGGTGATTGTTATATGGTAAGAGAAATATAAGAAACTGTGTTAATACATGAGAGAAAAACCTTAATTTGAACCAGGAAGGGATCCTTTAAAAAATGCCATATGAGCCTAACTCCAGAGAATTAGTAAAGTTATCAGAAAAAAGATCTGAGTGTTTCCTAGGTTGAGGGGAATATAAACACAACAATCAGCCTATAAAGATGATGAAGATTTCAGCAATGAAATTAACATAGTATGGTCATGGCTTGAAATGAAAGAAGAGTGTCAATTTTCAATAACTGTCAAGTGAAGAGTGGATTACCTAGGGACAAGGATTTGGGACAACAGTGATGCAATGATGCAATACAAGCCAAGCCAAAATTGTTCTCATTTTACTGTTTTTGTAAGAAAACAAAAAGGCTGACTTGGCAGGAGCTAAGTTAAAATTATAAAAGCCAATGTGGAGAAAAGTCTTTGGTTCATTTTTGGTAGAAGACTAAAATGAACCTGAGCTGCAGAGATAATGGTGTTGCAGTGATGGTGACAAGCAGACTTCAGTCTAAGGGCTTATTTGAAAGTACAGAGAAGTTTATTACCTTGACAACTTCCATCTCTGTGGAAAGGGAGCAACTGGAAAACAGAAGTGAGGTGAAAATGGCAATACCCCTCCAGGTTTCCTTACCCAATGAAGAGTGAGGAGATGGACAAGAAGAGTTTCTATGTCTTCAGACTTCAGGGTCCAAGTTCTCAGTGTGAACTGGCAAGACTCACTGCCATTTCCCACCAAATGACACCCTTTTTTGTCAGTGAATTCCACTGACTTTCCTTCTCCCCTTTTCTGATTTTTCCATATCTTCATTTTTACTGTAGTATCTAATTTCAAAATAAATTAGTAGTACACAAATTCATATCTGGGGATCTGATTATAAGGAAACCACGAGGCATATAGCCTTGTGTGCTGTCATGTAATCAATTGTTGACAACCAAAGATCTCTCGTAAATTACATCTATGTCAGTCTTTACAGTTTCTTTGACATTATCATCAATATAAGAGAAGTAACATAAAACTACTTGTTGCAGTGTATGTGTGTGTGTGTGTGTGCATGTGCATTCAACAAATCTTAATATAAAGATGCTATCTAATATAAAACCTTAATATAAAGCACCTACTGGGAGTAGTAACAGCATATATGGATGTAGACCAATGGGAGATGCTAGTAATGACTAAAAACAGTGGTACCCAGGTCTCCATAATCTGGTAGTACCAGTGGTGACAGGGCTAAAGTGACACAGCTAGAAGAAACACTTGGCAGGACTTAGTAACTCTTTTATATGATGGCTTAGAGCCATACGTCTTCCTTCAAAAGAAAATGATTGACATAATGAGAATAATAATATGCACTGGCACTCATGCCAATGGTCCAATGAACCTGTTCCTGATGTGCCCAGAAAACCAGTTTCTTTGCAATAACTCATGCAGAGAAAAAACATGCAAAAAAGTGCTAGGCACTAAACATGCAATTATAGTTTTCTGATTTTAAAATTGTGTTTGGGTATATGGTTCACAATCTCTAAAATATAATTACTGAGAAACATAGTTTAATTTGTATCAGTCACAATTTACGACTTATCTATGTTTATAGAAATGATTATGGTTGGAAGCTCCTTGTGCTTTCCTTGATGCATAAAAATGACTATCAAGGCTTTAGCAGGAGCTGCCTTCACAGAGAATTGGCAGCAATGGGCCCTTTAATCAGGAACATGATCCTACAGATTCAAGGCATGTAAATATGCAATCTTAGAACAACAGTTAACTTTTCATAATGAGTATGTCAGAGACTACTGTGGTGAGACATTACAGAAAACACTCACCAAACCAAATGCCAATAAATGGCTACTGGCCACTGAAGGCTATTCTCATTTTTACATCATTTTGTCAAGTTCAAACACAAGCCAGGTTTTGCCATCAGTATATAATACTACTATTGTCATTATGGCAAATAGACTACAAGATTGGCTGCCAACCTTTTCTAAAAGACTTCATGAACAGAGTGTGAGGAGGCAACCCACAGATGGTGGCTTCCCATGAGCACATAAAGTGTGCCATTGTGGGACTATGGACAAGTCATTTCATTGCTCTGGACTTTCATATCTCTGTTATAAAAATGAAAGATTGAAAAGAAAAAAGATAATGGAACAAAATGTTTTGGAGATTACACACATCTTAAAAAATGATGAATCTTCATGAAGAAAAGCATGTAGAACGTAGAATAGTCAGTGAGTGTATTTGCATACTCACATGGGCACACTCACCACACACATACATATAGGCCACATTTAAACTATGAAATGTCAGTAGATATACTTTTGTGTGTGTGTGATAGAAAAGTTTTGATATGTGGATTTTCTGTAGATTTCTATATATTAAAAAGTTTGACTATGGACGATTTTCAGACATGTTCACCTTGATGAGTTTCTAGTAGAAAGTAATATGAAGTTTAGAGGTATAGATAGACATGACAATATGGATGGCCTTCCTCTCCTGAAGATCAATTTATTTATCTGGTCTCCTAAAAAGCTGTATACCCCATTCCTCGGTAAGTAGTTAATGCTTTATTTTTCGCAAGATTAAAAGCTATTGGAGAAAGGCAGGAAAAAAGTGTAAATGCACTTAAAGGAATAATCAGCTCCAAATATCCCTATTATAAGGCATTTAGATAGCACTTCTCAAGTACAAAGTTCTCACTAATCGTTATATTATGTTTGTATGAAATAAATGTGGTAGCATTTGTCATCTTCCCCAAAGTGGGTTGAAAGACCACAACCACTTATATAGAATGATTGTATAGGAAGTCACTTTCCGGTAAGATTCAAATAATAACTCCATATCAAATTACTACCTAACAAGCCACAAGATAACTGAGAGGAAATAGGGAAGGTTGGTGAAAAATGGGAGTGTAAGATTCAACAGAACTATTGGGTGAGTGGAGACAGATTTGGAGGGGTGGTATAAGCCATGGGGATTTATAGGGCTTGTTCAACGCATGCAGTGGTGAGAGCTAATTAAAACCATACGATGAAAGTCTCCCTATAGAGTATAGAAAATGTGATGTAAAAGAGATATAAAAGAGAAAAGGGTAGAAAGATAAGACCACAAAATAAGTGGAAAGTCTATCACATGGGTCTTAGAAATGCCAACAGTGTTGGCTTTTTGGAGCTGTGGAAGGGTTTTAAGCAATGAATAAATAGAATCATATTTTAAATTCCTCCCCTTGGCAGGACATCATGGAAAATAACCTGTAAAGGATCAAGGTGAGAGTCATGTGTGATCAAGTGGGAAAGAGGAACTGGAAATGTGCATTCGGGAAGGTGGAATAGTAAGAAAAGGAGGATTAGGTTCTTTTCAGAAGTTCTCAACCTATGAATAGCAACCCTTTGGGGATAGAATGACTCTTCCATGTGAGTTATTTAAAACCTTTGGAACACACACATTCATTCATATTTATATATATGAATATACATATATATACACAACAGTAGAAAATTCTAGTTATGAAGTAACAAAAAAATAATTTTATAGGTGGGGTTACCATATCATGAGGAACTGGATTAAAGGTTAGCAGCATAAGGAAGGTTGAGAACCACTGCTCTAAATATTTGTCTTGAAAACCAAACGATTAGAATTCGAAGGGGTCATGAACTGTTAAATATGAGGTTATCTAAATGATTTCAAATGAATACATTGAGTACAAGAAAGATGAATTACCATCAACTGAGAGAAGAGGTATTGGGACAGGTACAGATTCTAAGTGAACAGGCATTAAAGAACTCATTTCCAATTGAGATTTAGATGATAAAGTATAGAATTTGGCACTGAACTTTATTTCAACATTATAAATACACAGGAGACATTTAAGACAGAAATAGCATTATCCTATTGCCCAGCAATATTTCATCTGAGTGTACACACAAGGAAAAGGAATAGCCTCAGAGAGACAGCTGTACTTCTATACCCATTGTATCATTACTCATGAAAGACAGATAGGTGAACCATGTAGTGTCTACCAGCAGATGAACAGGCAAGCACTTTTGTTACACTTGCTTATAATGTAATACTATTCAGCATGGAAATGAAATCTTGCCATTTGTTGCAATATGAAACAAAATCACTCTCAAAGTAAAATGATACATGATTCCACCTCTATGAAAAACATAAAAATTAGATGAAAAATAGAGAACTATATTTCTATCAGGGTCAGAGAGGTTGGAAAGTTAAGATAGAAACTAAATAATATTGACTTGAGTTCTGGGGCTTTTGTGTTGTCATGATACCTCTGCTTCTCATGAAGACCCCATGGGTACTTAATTCACCATTTTGTCATTCAGCCAAAGAAACCTTTTTAGGAGCCAAAAAGACATTAGTACCATGTTCTGGAGTATGATGAAATGGGAGTTTAACTTCTTTTGTTTCTCATATATACAACCTCCAGAAGTTTGTTCTGGCAATAACAACAACCAAAACAAAACAAAATGCATGAGAAATAACCAGCAGAGTATATAATATATATCTCCTTTCCCTTTAGCTTTTAGATTGGGAGTATTCTTTTTTAGGAGAATGCTTCCTTGCCCTTGCACCACCACCACCACCATCACCAATACCAATATCACCATCACCACCAATAACACCACCACCATCACCTCCATCATCATCACCACCACCACCACCACCATCATCAATACCAATATCACCATCACCACCACCAACACCATCACCTCCATCATCATCACCACCACCATGGCCACCACCATCACCAATACCAATATCACCATCACCACCACCACCAACAACACCATCACTATCACCTCCATCATCATCACCACCACCATCACCATTACCACCATCACCACCTCCACCAACACCACCATCACCATCACTTCCTTCTCTCCCAACTGTCATCTGGGACCAGTACACACTACAGAAAGCTTGCCACATGTCACACTTACCTTCTGAAGAACTGCATAGAGACTGCACATGGACTCCTGACAAACAACTTATGATCACCCTCATGTCACAGGTAAAACAAAATTGTAATTAAGCACGGAGAAGTGATAATTCAGAAACACCAATTACAACCGTCAGAATTAATGGCATTCATGTCTTCCAATCCAGAAAACTTCTTTAGATACCTCTAAAGCTCTGCTCTGAACCAACTCCACAGAGGGGCTAAGTTATAGTTTTCATAAGTATAATTTTATTTCAGTATTTTCATATTAAAACTGCTTTCTCAACAGGCCCAAGTTTGGTCATAAACAATTAAACTCACCCACTGAAGTTGAGCATAAGCCAGCTCCAAATGCTCTCTTATTCTATCTGAGCCCAAGTAAGATAATAAAACACATCTTAATGAAAACATTATGATAATGACAGAAATGGAGTACAGTTACTTAAGAACTCACTCCTGTGTCTCATAATAACCTCCAAATCTATAAACGTATGGATTATCGAAATAGATGCTCGCTAAAAAGTGTCTGTAGTTTGTCTTGTTCAAACACATTTTGTTTGATTTTTTTTCTTATGATTTTTCACACTGGTGAATGCAGTTCTGGAAGCTCAGCTCCTGGCCCAAAGCCTTTTTGCAGGCCTTTGTAAGGGCTCTACCTGGCAGGCATTACAAAGAAATCACATCCTTGGACACCAGACCTAGGAATAGCAAAAACACAAGCCTCTCTGCAGGGACTCATCAACACTCAATCCCCTCTGCCTGGTCATGCCTGTCTAGGGATTGCACTTTCTGGGGCCTCTTTGTCTAAACCTTGGGCAAAAGTCATCTAGTACTCTGCCACATTTCTACAGGGATGAGAACTTGACGCTTGAAGAACATTTTTCAGACCCTTCCCTGATATCTCTGGTTCATAAAACTATATTCTTTTTCTCATATACTGACCTCTACTGTGTCACTGTTCACAGTGGAATGGGAGCAGTTGTTCTGCCTGTGATTCAGATGCTGGTTACATTGCTATCCCATTACAGTTTGTATGTGATTAAAAGCTTGATTTTCCCTTCTGCTTTGGTTGTGTCTTTAATCAGTCACTGAAGACTGGTTGCAAAGCTTCTTTTAGTTCTTTGAGCACACATCATGATGAACTCATGAAGATATTGTAAATGCACACATATACATATAATATGTTCATATATATATATACACATAATTTTTATGGATACATTAACATATATTATCTAGCAAGAAATCACTGGCATGCATACACACATATATACAAACATATGTTGGCATGTGTATATATGCATACATATTTTCAAAATACATTTAATCTATTAAAATCCCCTCACCCAGGACACTAGATTCTTCCAGATCAATACTGGCTGGACCACATGGCTTTGTTTAGAAGTTGGGGAGGAGCTTCTCCTTGGCATTGTTGGCTATTTAGCAGTTTCTCCGTGCTCTACTCATTAAATGCCTGTAACAATCTTCTCTCCTAGCTGTGAATCTCAAAAATATCTCCATAATTGCTAATTGGCTTCAGGAACACAAAACCAAACCCAAGTTGGAAGCCTCAGTTTGACATTCTATCTATACCCCCACAACATCTTTACCAAGCAAGTACCGTGGTTACTCATCACATAAGAAAAACTGAGTGATGACCGGTTAAAAAGCTATTGCCAGGATAACAGGTAAGAAGAGACTGAGGCTATATTTTGGCTGTATAATTATACTTAGACTTTAAACATCACAAACTAGTGAACTCCAAAGTATAAGAGAATGTTCTGGAAGCATAAACAAAAGAAAAATGCTCTGTTTAGGTCTGGGAAGGTCACATAAGGGAAGCACCATTTTGATTGATACTTGAAGCCATCAGGGTTCTTTAAGTAGCAATGTGAGTACCCTCAGCTCTCAGGGCCTACAGTAAAATGCCCATGGTATTCCTTGACCAAAACAGCTGCATCTGCATTCTGCTTCCTTCTGTGTGCTCCTTGCTCCTCTTCTGCATATGTCATCAAGTTTCACTTTCTCTGCAAAGGTGTCCTAGCAACTTTCTAATAGGGTACTCAGGTCACATCCTGTCTCAATTATTTTCTTTGTCAGTAACCAAAATCCAGACTTCTGTCAGTTCTGCCATCATTTTCTATCTCTTGTGTATTCTGTCATACAATCCCTCTGAGTCAGGCACTATGAATGGCTGATGAGAAGAACATTTTCTGTAAAGATAAATGTCCTGGTTCTGAATATCAGATTAGCATATATAGCCTCCAACTGTCCAGTCTCTCTATAGTCAATTTTGTCACTTATCTAAGTGAAATAACAAACCTCATCTTCTAGAGGATAGGGCAACAGCTCAGTTGATAAAGTGCTGGCTACATGAGCCAGATCCCTACCATATGCAAAGGTAGAGTAACCACTCTGGTTACAATCTCAGTGCTGGAAAGATGGAAGTAGAAGGGGCTTGGACCATACCTAGTCTATCAACATCAATGAGCTCTGGGTGCATGGAAGATCTGGTCTCAAAAAATAATAGAATGTTTTAGCAAGATATTGATCTCTGGTTTATACACACACACACACACACACACACACACACACACACACACACACACACACGAGACAGACAGAGAGAGAGAGAGAAAGAGAGGGAGAGAGAGAAGAGACAGAGACAGAAATGCTTATTTTGGACATATAATGCAAAATATAGACTACACGCTTAGAAACTGTGATTTCCTGTCATCAACTTTGTCTTCTCTGCTGTGCTTGGCACAATCCTCTGAAAGGTGCTACAAATGTCTTTTAGAAGATTTGCTTAAAACATTACCCAGATGATGTAGAGCAACTATGGTGAAAATTTAAAAATTAACAAAATAAGCTTTTTAGCATGGAAGAGAAAGAGAGAGAGAAAACAATATAGATGCAGTCATCTCTCCAGGTTGCCACCGTGAAGCATCACCAACACCCACATCTCCAGTGCGAACTTTTCTCTGGTTTGTCCACATACATAAGGCACATGCTAAAGCTATGGGAGAGGCTGTACCTCAGAAGAACAAGGACCTGTGTTGCAGAATATTTCTCCACTGTGTGAAGATGTATCACTGTGATGGTTTTAATAAAAAGGTGAACAGCCAATAGCTTGACAGGAGAAGGTAGGAGGAAATTCCAGGCAGAGAAACTCAGGGAGTGAACCACGCATAGGGGAGATTCCAGCAAGACATAGAGCAAGTCAGATATACAGAATGTGAGTGAGGTAAAAAGCTACATGGCAGGACATAAATTAATAGAAACAAGCTAATTTAAGTTATTAGAGCTACTTGGGAACAAGCCCAAGCTAAAGGCCAATGTTTCATAATTAATACAATTAATAGTAAGCCTGCATGTAATTATTTGGGCGGGGGAGTGCTGCCCATCCTATAAAAGTCCTAATACAGATCCAAGTCCATTTTTCATTGATAAACATGTATCACAAATACCCCTAAAACTTATTATGACAGAAGAAAGTAACTTCTTTCTTGATAAAAATGTCACTATCAACAGAAACCTTATACTTTTATGATCAGTTATATATTCTGTAGGAAAATATCTAAGAAAGTTTCAGAAATGAAACTGTGATGGGCCAGACTAACCACTTCCCTCAAACAAATGATCTGTGTAGACTATTTTCTTGTCTGTGAGAATGGAATGGTGCCATGATTTCCAAAAGGACACCTCTCCCTAGCCATAGTACCCCGACCTTTCACTTTCAGTGAAGTCTTATAAAACTAAGACACTGGTTTTTCCCCCCTTGGGCAAAGGAACCATAAGTGAAGGACAAGGCACATCTCAAGTGAGGAAGGTTTTATTGCCTCCAGATGTCCCTTAGGCAACGGTAACTAGAAATCTGGTTGATACTCACTCATCCTCGCTATTTACTTTTAGGCTGAGATAATCTTGATATTCCCGATATCTCCAGCTGTGGTCTCAGGTTGCTTATGAGCGAGACAATGTAAAGCATTCATTTGCAGCTTCCTGACTGATTTTCTCTATTCCATAAATGGGATCCTGGGGTCATCTTCTGAATAGACTGTTGTACTCAGGTTGAGTTTCTAGGGGAAGTCAAAGCACAGCAGACCATGACAGTATATAACACTTCAGCGACTGCATGCTTCCTTCAGCTGAGGTTCATCCAGGTAACCAGAAACAGTAGAAATATATATTAAATAATGTGTAATGTAATATTATGTATAATAATATCTAAAATCTATGTGGCAGCTATTAGAAGAATGTTCTGGAGGAACAGAGCAGAAGCCCTGCTTCATGTCAAAGCACAGGCACATGTTCTTATTTGGGCAACCCTCAGCTCTACTTTAAAATAAAAAATTAAATTGATAGTAGCAAGTTCAACAGATTCTATTGAACACAGCCTTTTTTACTTACAGTTAATGCATTTTATACTTAGATATCTGTAAAAATCCTCTACAGCAATACATAGCTTTGTGCCAGACTCTGATATAAAGACTGAAGGGGAGATAAGTTGCTATGTTAAAAAGACAATCATGGCAAAAAATAAATAGCCCCAAACATGAGACTATTGGTATTAGATAGGTAGCATTAAGGAAAATTTGATCCCATGTAGTAGTAAAAAACCAAAATGATTTAAGACTCAAAATAATTATTTAAAATCCTTCTTTACTGTTAGTGGTCCTCCTGGCTATGGGGTCAGAAAATATCCTGGTTACATGAACTGGCTTTGAGAGCTCACTCCCTAGGATGAGATGCCTTGCTCAGCCTTGATACAAAGAAGAGAACGTGGGTCCTGCCTCAAGCTGATATATTAGCCTGTGTTGACTAATCAGAGGAGGCCTTGCCCTCTTTGAAGAGTAGATGGAGGGATGGAGTGAGTAGGGAAGGGAAGGATCTGGAGAAAGGGAGGGAGAGGAAATAGGAAGGCTATGTAAAAGGATTTTATTATTAATTAGAAACATTAAATATAAAAATAAAGTCCTTCTTGGAAAGGTCACCCATGGGCAATGTATCTAACCTTCATGCCCCTAACTCTGTGCTGGTTCCATTGCACACCATGTTCCTTTTACTTAGGACTAACTATTTTGTAAGTATGTCTTATCTTATGAAATGTGTTGGACCTTAGCTATTTAATGACTAAAAAGCATTTATCTTCAATAAATGTTTTACTAATCCCATATTCTATGGCAGATGTGTTGTCTTCTTATATTTTAATTCTTTGATGGCTGTAAGTAAATAATGAAATATTCCTGCATCTTGTGGGGATTTCCTGTTTAATAATTAGCCTATTAGATTCTTCCAACTGTTTTTACAAGAGATTAAATTCAGGATATTCTAAAATAATGATTATATACAGTGAATTAATCTTCCTTAGACACTGAGAATGGTCGTGTATGAAGTTGTGTTGGGAGAATTGAAAAAGCATTATGAAACTCACTTTCAGGTGCCATGAACTTGATGAAAGAATCATAGTGAAAACTGTCGGTTCATGATGTGCATATTTGAATTTCTTTTAAGTTTATAGTTAGTGAATTACCACTATGAGATTTTCCTTTCTGTAATTTTAAACACATTATTCTATTTATTCTTTAAATAAAGAAGTGTCGTTTTAAAATATAGAAGAGGAAGGAGAAACAAACAACTGCTGTGGAGTGGTCTTAGAAGATAGAGAGGGTGCTGCTGTTAGTAGCACAAGGGAATTTACAGTGTTATAATAATTTCGAGCCCTCATTGTGGTTGAAGCTAAATATGTCTATGTGTGGTAGATGCTATAGAAAGCACAAAAAATACAGTCAGTTTTGGTGTATTATAATTAAAAAGAAAGAAAAGAATTGGGAATAGGAGTCGAATGTTGCTGAAAATAGAATGAGTATGGAGATGGTCTTTGTGTAGGAGAAACAGTACAGAGGCTTCTGAAAGTGTAAAGCTATAGTTGTGAACACTCAGCATCTCAGTTTTTCACTGATTCCTTAGATTTAAGGCCTGTAGTGTGTTGTGTCGTCATTTACAACCAAATAGAAACTATGATTTGACTTTATATAAGATTTCTCTGAGGCAAACAAAATGTTTCAATGAAAAGATCAATCTTTCGACCTTGATCATTTTCAAGGAAAGATTTATTTACATTTTCCATATTCATGTGCAGAACTTTTTCCACTTTCATACTTAGATTAAATCGTTTAGCTAAATATTAAATCATACACATAAATAGTCATCATAACTGCAGAAGCAATTCTAGCTTTGTGTAAAAATGGAGAAAGAGTAAAATTATAAAGTTATCTTTGCAAAAACTCCAACTTTCATTTCATGTGATTGATAAAAACAATACCATAAATATTCAATATGTACAATAATTTATTTTTGACTGAGGAAATCTAATCTCA
The DNA here is from genome assembly GCA_004025045.1 of Sigmodon hispidus. Lineage (NCBI taxonomy): Eukaryota > Metazoa > Chordata > Mammalia > Rodentia > Cricetidae > Sigmodon > Sigmodon hispidus. Next base: position 95,223 of record PVIH01004825.1, read on the forward strand.
TCACTGACTCATACCTCCAAGAGTGAAGCTGTTGCAATGTGTTGATCTTTATCAAAACATTGAACATGTTATAAACTTAAGACAACATGGAACTCACTGTTATCAAACTCCAGACAATAGTCTGGTTTCCTATTCTCAGACGTATGGAAGAAATGGCCTTAGACTCCTTCAATATCCTCTTTTCTTCACTTGAAATTTTTAGAATAACTGTCAAGTATGCTATGCTGAAAAATGTAAAATCTTGAGATATACAGAGACTAAAACAGTCCAGGCTCTGTTACAGTCACCTCAAAAAACAGATGGCCCTTCATTCACTTGCCTTAGAATAGACTACCATGTTTGCCCAGGACATCTACTCCAGGATATTTTATGGGGCCCATCAATAGAGCCTGGGCAGATGAAAATTCATCTCTTCCACTGCCTTGGGCAATACTTTAAAGCCTTAGAAGACCATCCCATATTGATTTTCTGGGTGGAAGTAAGTAGTATATCTGCTTCATATGCCTTGGTCAAAGGAGGATTCTGAGACACCACCCTAAACAAGCTAGTAAGCAGTACATTGTAGCCTGCTTCACAATGTATGGTGTCCTATCCACAGCAAGTACAAGAACTTTGAAAGTGCTTCTAACTGGTTACCTTATGATATCTCTGAGTTAAATAAAACAGTTTTTAATCTGTGTTATTATTTATAAATAACAGGGTCCCTGCTAAGGTACTCTCCTCTGTGTTCTGTATTTTCTTCCTCTCTGATAATAGTGTTGGATATTTTTTTAAGTCCTTTAGAACAACCATTTCAGATTTGCTTTGGTAAGAATTGGAAACAGGTGAAGAAGAACAATATTTTCATTTTCAGGTGTCTAAAATTATGCGTAAGAACAGGTGAGATCCTGACTTGACTTATTTCTGAGTCTTATCTCCATCTTGGCCCACCTTACAGCAGCTGGCACACCTTCCTGATAAATAAGTGTGAATTCTCAAGGATCTTCATCTCTGCAATGATTCCAGAAAAAAATTCCATACAAAACCTGGGCCTTTAAGGGCATCCTCACTCAGATCTAGTTCAGGCCTACATAGTCCATATTACATGTGTTCTAGAGATTTGGGGTTAAATTCATACTTACTTTGTGATTTCAAGCAGTGAGTAGTTATATAGTTACATAGACTTGCCTCTAAATTGAAACACACAAAAAAGCTCTTAGGACCCAGAGTACTTACAAAACTTACCAAGTTCAGGAAACTCATAAAACATAAAATTTACCAGGTCCCTCCTCAAAGCTACAAGAGCTACATACAACTGATGGAGCCCAAAATCACCAAATTCCCCTCCTCACTGTGTTTAAAAATCATTACTAAAATGTGCAGGAAACAAAAGAATGAAAATCAAAAGAAAAATGTTTTTATATAAAGCTGGGTAGGATTGTGGACTGAAATTGAGGGTATGGAAGGGTATGGACATTTATCTATGGTCATCTGAGTTTGAGAAACCATCTCTCTGTATTACACACATAGCCATGCAGCCACTGGCACAGTTGAATAACTTCAAACATCACCCAAACCGTAGTGCAAAATTTCAGCATGCACAGAGGAGTATGATGTTTCAAAGATGCTGAATTCCATCTAACAACGAGATTAAGTAACCATTATCCCTATAGGGAGTTGTGTGTACAGGAAGGAAAAAAGCTAGAATAGATTTTTGAGCTAGGTCCTCCTAAGGCTGTGCCAAGCCTTACATCCTTCTATTACTAACTAGCAGATCTAAATGCAGAAAAAATGACAGCTGGACTATATACTTGGAATATAACCTACAGGTAGCCACTTGGTTGTGTTGAGAGATGGCAAGGATATCAAGGACCATGTGATAGTCATAATAATTTAATCAGTAGTCTTAGAGATTCCAAACTTTATGCCATGGCATCACAGGAAAGTGTTGGTATCTTAGGAGCAGAAAAATAGAAATTAATTTCTATATGACACTTGTAGAAAGATGGTTACTGTTCTAATAGTCATGCAGTAAGATGTCTATATGAAATACCAAAACCACCATAAGGTGCCTGCCAGCAATGGTTCTTCTCACTCAGGATTAGAGTAGTTACTGGAACAGGTCCATGTAAAGAATGGACCAACAGGCAGAGGAGAGATATCAGTCACTATGAACATAGCCTTATAAAGTCTGTCACCATAATGTCATTCCTTTGAAGTCTCTTATTTGTTCTATTTTAAAATTCATGAGATTCTAACACTTTGACACAATACTTTTTGCTTTGATGTAAAAATGGGGCTTAAATTACCCACCATTAAGACAATACTGGAAAAATGAGATGTGTGTTGTCCTTAGTCATGTTTTTTCAAAGTAGATAGCCACAGGCCTCTGAGGACTCATCATACCACACAGACTAGGGATATGAATATATAGATGCTCTGTAAACATGCAACATTAATTAATTCACCCAACAAATATTTATTGAGAAGTGATTATTTGTACAACAGCACATATATATTGCAGTCAGCACCTCAGACATACATGTCTCTAACAAAGGGATTCATCATCTTCATTTCTAACAAAAACAGAAATATCAAGCACCTTGTCCAGGGATCTATGTCTGGTAAATACTTCAAAGAATGTTTTGTCATTAGATTATTTTTGTAATTTCTTTAAAATACATTGACTGGAAAAGCAAATTACAATAGTTATTTTGTTTTTGTTCTGCTTGAGAGAAAAGGAGTTTCCTAAAGTTTTATTCATGAAGCAAAATAACAACATAAAACATATGCTAATACTCTGTTATCCTATCTTCATTAGGTTTAAGATCTTCTAGAAAGTGCTATAACCTTCCTGACAGCATACAGTAGTTTATGTATAGCCATACTCATCTTTTCTTCTATTGAATGTGGCTAATTCAAATAGATTCTATGTTCCTTAAATAAGAAATTCTATTCAATTACTGCCCAACAAGAATATAATGCAAGTTACTTGTCTGCTCTCAAATGTTCTAGTGATTGTATTAAAAAAAAACAAAACAGAAATGAGATTGAAAATATATCCAAAATGTTGCCTTTTACCAATAAAAGCATTAAAAATATAAACAAGATATTTTACATTTTACATTTTTGAACCATGCTTATATGTTATAAATTATATGTATAATTCAATTATACACATATATATTTTCTATAGTGTCTCAATCCAAACTACTTATAGTTCATATGCTCAACAGAAGTGAGAGACTTGTGGCAATTATAGTGAAAAATGCAGGAACATTGCCGTATCTTTTTTTTTCAGATGCTGGGACCAACAATCAGCAGCTTCCCTTGTTATGCTTCTGAAATCTCTTGATGTTGATTCCACATGCAGAGCAATTGTGTTGCCCTATGTGTGCCACTCATGACAGAAGCCCTTTTTCATTGCCATATCTTCAATTGTGAAGCCCATAAAAATATTCTACAATGTCATCATCATCATTGATGCTTCAAAAAATGTGTCATCATAGGTTTTATACAAAACATAGAAACTGGAATTTTATCTAAATTTATTGATCATGCTTGTTGCATTTCTTTCCTTATGTGTTGGTACATGTGTGCACGTATAACAGGACTTACATGAAAGTCAGAAGACAACTGCCAAGAGTTGATTATCTCCTTCCACCATGTAGATCCCTGAGATAAGGTGAAGGCTATCAGATTTGACAAGTTCCTTTACTAGCAAAGCTATTCGTCTAGTATCCATGACTTTTTATAGAGTAAAGGTTAAACAAAGTGTTTTGGGTCAAAGTGGTAGAAAAGGTAGTTTTGTGATAGATAAAATTTGTTTCTTCCTGATTTCTGCTGTGTTTTAGTCTTATGTTTATGGATGAAGAATTTCATTTTATGTCTTTTTTTATTTTGTATTTATCAAGAAAAACAGTAAATTGAATTTAAAATGCTGATAAGTTAAAAATAACTATAAAGAAAATAAAAATCATAAGCATGACTTATCAAGGGTGATAATGCAAATAATTTGCTACACATAAAATTGCTTTGTGTTCATCTTTCCCTGTGGATTTTTTTTTCTCCTATCCCTGTATATTCCCATTCAAGGTCCCTTCCCCCTCCCGCGACATCAGGTCACCCTTTCTTTCTCCACAACTCCCCATCCACTCCCAGGACAGTCCTATGGTCCCACTGATCCAATAAAGCTTTGTTCAGTCTCCCCTCCTGGCAAATTCAGTTTTGTTCCCCCCCCTCAAGTGAGTCAGGTGTTCCTATAGGTGAAGTGGGATCCAAAAGGCCAGTCCAGGGTATTTCTGATCCCAAGATGTTTAGTGGTTATGGTTTGAAGCTTGGGCATGATTGGCTTTTTTTCTTGTTAGTTTGCTTAGAGACCACTAATGAGTGAGTACATCCCCTGCTTATCTTTCTGGGTTTGTGATATCCCACTCAGGAGGATATTCTCCAAATCCATCCATTTGCCTGCAAATTTTAGAATATCATTTTTTCTTACTGCTGAATAGTATTCCACTGTGTAGATGTACCATAGTTTGTTAATCCATTCTTCAGTTGAGGGACATCAAGGTTGTTTCCAGGTTCTTGCTATTACAAATAATGCTGCTATGAACATAGTTGAGCTAATACCTTTGGAGTGTGAATGTGCCTCTGCTGGGTCCTTGGGGAGATTGATTCTCAATTTTCTGAGAAACCGACATATTGCATTCCAAAGTGGCTGGACAAGCTTACACTCCCACCTACAATGAAGGAGTGTTCCCCTTGATCCACAACCTCTCCAACATAGGCTGTCATCAGTGCCTTTTATCTTAGTCAATCTAACAGGTGTTAGGTGGTATCTCAAAGTTGTTTTGATTTGCATTTCTCTGATGGCTAAAGATGATGAGCACTTTTTCAGGTGCCTTTCAGCCATTCGTAATTCCTCTGCTGAGAATTCCCTTTTTAGATCTGTACCCCATTTTTTGCTAGGGTTATTCAAGGTTTGGGGCTCTAAATTCTTGAGTTCTTTATATACCTTAGAGATCAGTCCTCTATCACTCGTAGGGTTGGTGAAAATCTTTTCCCATTCTGTAGGCTGGCGTTTTGTCCTATTGACAGTGTCCTTGGCTTTCCAGAAGCTTCCTAGCTTCAGGAGATCCCACTTATTGATTGTTGGTCTTAGTGTCTGTGCCACTGGTGTTATATTTAGGAAGTGGTGGCCTGTGCCAATTTGTAGAAGTGTATTTCCCACTTTCTTTTCTATCTAGTACAAAGTGGCTGGGTTTAAGTTGAGGTCTTTGATCCACTTGGATTTGAGTTTTGTGCAGGGTGACAGGCTCGGATCTATTTGCATTTTTCTACACACTTCCATCCAGCTATGCCAACACCATTTGTTAAATATACTATCTTTTGTCCATTGAATGTTTTGGGCCTCTTTGTCAAAGATCAGGTTTTCATAGGTTTTGGGTTAATGTCTGGCTCCTCAATTCTATTCCATTGATCCACAGTCTGTTTTTATGCCAGTACCAGGCTGTTTTTATTACTGTAGCTCTATAGTATAACTTGAAGTCAGGGATGGTGATACCTCCTGAGGTTCTTTTGTTGAGTAAAATTGTTTTTGCAATCCTGGCTTTCCTGTTATTCCAAATGAAATTGAGTATTATTCTTTCAAGGTTTGAGAAATATTGTGTTGGGATTTTGATGGGTAATGCATTGAATCTGTAGATTGCCTTTGATAGAATTGCCATTTTTACTATGTTGATCTTACCTATCCAGGAACATTGGGAGAGCTTTCCATTTTCTGATATCCTCTTCAATTTCTTTCTTCAATGATTTAAAATTTTAGTCAAATAGGTCTGTTACTTCTTTGGTTATAGTTACTCCAAGGTATTTAATACTATTTGCTGCTATTATAAAGGGTAATGTTTCCCTTATGTCTTTTTCAGCTCTTCTATCTTTAGTGTATAGAAGGGCTACTGATTTCTTTGAGTTAATCTTGTATCCTGCTACATTGCTGAAGGTGTTTATCAGCTGTAGCAGTTCCTTGGAAGAATTTTGTGGGTCACTTATGTATGCAATCATATCATCGGCAAATAGAGATAGCTTCACTTCTTCTTTTCCAATTTGTATCCCATTAATCTCTTTTCGTTCCCTTATTGCTTTAGCTAAAGCTTCAAGAGCTATATTGAATAGATAAGGGGAGAGAGGACATCCTTGTGTAATTCCTGACTTTAGTGGGATTGCTTTGAGTTTTTCTCCATTAAGCTTGATACTGGCTGTTGGCTTCTTGTAAATCGCCTTTAATATATTTAGGTATTATCCTTGTATTCCTGATCTCTCCAGGGCTTTAATCATAAAGGAGTGTTGGATTTTATCAAAGGCTTTTTCAGCATCTAAGGATATGATCATGTGGTTTTGTTCCTTTAGTTTGTTAATATGATGGATAACATTTACAGTTTTTCGTATGTTGAACCAGCCCTGCATTTCTGGGATGAAGCCTACTTGGTCATGGTGGATGATATCTGTTATGCATTGTTGTATACAGTTTGCCAAAATTTTGTTGAGAATTTTCGCATCAATATTCATGAGGGAAATTGGTCTGTAATTCTCCATTATTGTGTCTTTGAGTGGCTTGGGTATTAGGGTGATTGTGGCCTCATAAAAGGAATTTGGCAATATTCCTTCAGTTTCTACTGTGTGAAATAGTTTGAGGAGTAACGGTAGTAATTCTTCTTTGAATGTCTGGTAGAATTCGACAGTGAAACCATCTGGACCAGGGCTTTTATTTTGGGGGAGGTTTTCAATGACAGCTTCAATTTCCTTAAGGGTTATAGGCCTGTTTAGGTAATTAATCTGATCTTCATTTAATTTTGGTAGGTGGTACCTGTCCAGAAAGCTGTCCATTTCTTCTAGGTTTTCCATTTTTGTGGAATACAGATTTTCAAAATATGATCTGATAATTCTCTGTATTTCCTGGGGGTCTCTTGTTATGTCCCCCCTTTATTTCTGATTTTGTTGATTTGAACACTCTCTCACTGTGTTTTGATTAGTTTGACTAACGGCTTATCTATCTTGTTAATTTTCTCAAAGAACCAACTCTTAGATTCATTGATTCTTTGTATTGTTCTTTTTGTTTCGATTGTATTGATTTCAGCTCTAAGTTTGATCATTTCCTGCCGTCTACTCCTTCTAGGTGAGTTTGCTTCTAATTATTTTAAGGCTTTCATCTGAGCTGTTAGATCTCTAGTGTGGGATTTCTCTAGGTTTTTCATATAGGCATCTAGCGCTATGAATTTTCCTCTTAAGACTGCTTTCATGGTGTCCCACAAGTTTGGATACGTTGTGGATTCATTTTCATTAAATTCAAGGAAGACTTTGATTTCTTTCTTAATATCTTCCTTGACCCAGAGATGATTCAGCTGAGTGATGTTTAGTTTCCATGAGTTGGTAGGCTTTCTTTGGGTTTTGATGTTGTTGAACTCTAACTTTAGGCCATGGATGTCTGATATGGTACAAGGGATTATTTCCATTTTTTGTATCTGTTGATACTTGCTTTATGCCCAATTATGTGGTCAATTTTGGAGAAAGTACCATGAGGAGCTGAGAAATATGTATATTCCTTTGGGTTTGGGTGGAAGCTTCTGTAGATATCTATGAAATCCATTTGCATCATAACCTCTCTTAGACTCCTTATTTCTCTGTTGAGACTCTGTCTGGTTGATCCATCCAGGGTTGAAAGTGGGGCATTGAAGTCTCCCACTATTAGGGTGTAAGAATTGATGTGGGACTCGAGCTTTAGCAGTGTTTCTTTTACATAAGTAGGTGCCCCTATATTAGGGGCATAAATATTTAAGATTGAAATCTCCTCTTGACCAATTTTTCCTGTGATGAATAAGTAGTGACCATCTTGGTCCCTTTTAATTGCTTTTAGCTTAAAGTCTACTTAGTTAGATATTAGGATTGCAACCCCTGCTTGTTTCTTAGGACCATTTGACTGGAAAATCTTTTCCCAACCCTTTATTCTAAGCCTGTGTCTGTCTTTGCAGTTGAGGTGTGTTTCTTGTAGGCAACAGAAGGATGGCTTCTGTTGTTGTATCCATCTTATTAGTGTGTGACGTTTTATAGGAGAGTTGAGACCATTGATATTAAGGGAAATTAGTGACCATTGATTAATATTTCCTGCCATTTTTGGTGGCATCTTGTTTGTATTTCCTTTCTCTAGGGTATTCTTCTGTGGAATTATTGATTGTTTGTGATTTTGTGGGTATATCTTGGGTCCTTAGGTTGTAGTTTTCCCTCTAATACTCTCTGTAGCGCTGGATTGGTAGATAGATATTCTTTCAGTCTGACTTTGTCCTGAAATACCTTGTTTACTCCATCTATGGTGATTGATAATTTTGCAGGGTATAGTATTCTAGTTTAGCAGCCATGCTGTTTTAGCATCTGTATAACTTCTGACCAAGTCCTTCTAGCTTTCATCATTTCCATTGAATAGTCAGGCGTTGTTCTGATGGGTCTGCCTTTATATGTGAGTTGGCCCTTTTCTTTTGCAGCTCTTAAAATTTTTTCTTTGTTCTGTATGTTTTGTGGTTTGATTATAATGTGGCGCACTGACTTTTTTTGGGGACCATATCTATTTGGTGTTCTGTAAGCTTCTTGTATCTTTATATGCATTTCCTTTTTCAGGTTAGGGAAGTTTTCTTCTATGATTTTATTGAAAACATTACCTGTGCCTTTGAGCTGGTATTCTTCTCCTTCTTCTATTCCTATTATTCTCAAATTAGGTCTTTTCATGGTGTCCCAGATTTCCTAAACATTTTGTGTTATGACTTTCTTAGTTTTACTATTTTCTTTGACTGATATACCTATTTGAGCTACTGAGTCTTCCACTTCAGAGATTCTATCTTCCATCTCTTGAACTCTGTTTGTTATTCTTTTATCTGTGGTTCCAGCTTTTTTCTTCAGATTTTCTATTTCCATATTTGCCTCATTTTGTGCCTTTTTTGTTGTTTCTATTTCAGCTTTTAGTTTCTGGCATGTTTCTTTCACAGATTTGTTCATCTCTTCCAATTTTTTATTTGTATTTTCTTCTATTTTTTAAGGCTATTTTTCATATCTTCTTTGAGAGCTTCGATGATCATCAAAAAGGAATTTTTGATGATGCTTCCTTCTGTTTCCTCTTCATTGCTCAGTTCACGTCTTGTATTTGTAGGATCACCACTTTCTTCTGGAGTTACCTTGTTGTTCTTTATATTATTATGTAAGTTTTTGCACTGGCGTTTGCCCATGGCTTTAGTGGTTCACAATTAGTTGACTCCTAGTCAGTTGTGGCACTCACCCTTGTCTGCCTCCTGTCATCTCTGAGGAAAAGGTCTGCTCAATTACTACTTCTGCACTGTGCAGGGGACTGAATTTCAAGTCTTCAATCTTTCTCTGTTTGACCAATTAGATGCAAACTCCCTCAGCAGCAGCTGGGGGGGCCGTGACAGGCAGAGTTTATCTCCGCCTGTTCCAGGGTGTTCTGGGACATGCTCTGCAGACAGCACCCAGTCCCGGAACTGAAACCGGAACAGACGGGAGCTCAAGTCTCCTCTCCCTGGCAGGGATACAGGTGCTGGGGCCTGCTGACCCCTCCTCACCTCTGGGTGGGGTCTGAGTCTGTCCTACAGGGTCCTAGGTCCTTATCTGATCGCTCAGTTGGAGGTGGGTAGCCGTGCAAATTCCCTTAGCAGCAGCTTTATTGACTGTGACACGCAGAGTTTATCTCCGCCTGCTCCAGAGAGCTCTGGGACATGCTCTGCAGACAGCACCCGGTGCCGGATTCTATTTTCTGTCTTTTCAATCATTATCTTTAACTTACTTTCACTGTGTTTGACTCTGTATTATAACACACACACACACACACACACACACACACACACACACACACACACACACTTGTTAAAACAAAACAATGGCATAACATTCTACATAGAAGTAATTGTTCTTAGAATAAGAAACTAAAATAGTTTCCCATGAACAAAAATTATTCATTATATTTTCCTAATTTTACCTCAGGGTAGTGGCAGTTGAAGCTAGGAGATTGTTTTAAATGAAACCCTTGTATTTCACTTCTTTACATGTTTAGTGTAGCAGACAAAAAGTACTTACACAGCTCTCTGAAGTCCCTTTCAATTTACCAATATTTTGGGGGTTTTTTTGTTTTTAAAATCTCACTTGACTCATAAACACTTAATTATTTCTCAAAATATTAATTATTGTTGAATACAGAAAGGACTTGGGTATCTATAAAGGCTTGACTTTAGATATGATGCTCATAAAGGTATTTAGTTCTTCGCAGAGAATTTTTACATTTCATTAGCTTAATCATAGTCTTAAGCCTGTTGTTACAAAAGAAGTTCCCAGAAATACAGTAGCTGTACATTGTGAGAACCTCAGCAAGTAACAGACACACATACACAATACTAGAAAAGGGATTGTACCTGAGTTAACCATGACAGTGTGATGTTATCATGTGATGCTATGACATTTATACTACTGACAACAGACATAGGAATACAATATTAGCATGGAAACATAATAACAGCGTATTTATAGTATTATTTGTAGCCCAGAAACTGCTCTATATAGTTCATATCCATCATGTCCCCTAATCATCACACTGGCTTGAAGAATGTACATGAATGTGACAATCAAGCACTCTATCATGATGTGGGAGGCTTTATTTTCTTACATTTAGTGACAGAATGGGATGAGAAGAAATGCACTTTTCTCATTCACACTCCAAGTTCTCAAATGTTGTGTCAGCTAGCTCTCTGTTTCTGATACAAATTGCTTGAGGTAAACAACTTAAAAAACAAAGACATACATTCTGTCTAACTCTTTCAGAGGTCTCAGATCATAGATCTTTGGCTTTGTGTCTTTGGTCCTACGGTGAGGGAAAGCATTGTACAGAAATGTACAGTAGATTAATCATTTTCACCTTGAGATGGCTACAGTCCCAATATTTCATTCATGGTCAAATACTTCTGTTAGATCCCACTATCTCTCACTGGTGCTATCAACTCTGGACTAAGCCTTTGACACATGAACCTTTCAGACACATTTAGCATCAAAACCACAACAGCCATATTGCTGGAGGAGTCAAAGAAAAGAAAAATAAAAAGATCTTCTCAAGGCTCACAGACCTAACTAATTAGTGCCTCAGCTAGAAACCAAACTCTTTTAGCTCCAAGATAATGATGACTCAAGAATCATAATCTAAAATTATCTCCAGTATCTTAGTGTCACAATATCAACAACTCTATAGCAATAAACGTTTATGGTTTATATAGCACTATTCACAACAACAAAGGTAATCAATCTAAGTAAATTAGATTGGAACAAACTGACAGAGATGTATACATATGTGGAGTATATATCTTCTTATTTTTTTAAAAGAAAATGGGACTGTCATTTTCAACAACATGGATAAATCTAATAGACATTGCACACATTAAGTGAAATAAGGCAGGCCCACGGAAACTACACTGTGTAATCTTAACCATATGTTGCAATTAAAATGATGTATAGAAAAATGATGGTAGTTGGGATCTGGAGGTGCAGGGAGAGATGAGATCTTTATACAAGGGTACAAAGTTTCTACTCTATAGGATAAAAATTTCTGGAGGTCTATTGTAGTGTAAAATGACCATAGTGAGGATCTTACTGTGTAGTATCTTTGAAAGTGGTAAGAGACTAGATTGTTATGGTCTCACCACACACACAAACAAAAATGATAATTATGAAGTGATAGGTACATTAATTTGTTGGTAGTGATTATTTCACTACATATAGGAAAAAAGTGTCCTATGGCATATAGATATATCTTGTATTTGTCAATTAAATCTCATTAATACTGTAAAGGAACTCATTATTTACCCCATTCATTCAGTTACCTGGGCAAAGTCTACAAGTTCTGAGAGCTGAGCCCCACAGGATGCTCAGAAGCCTTGATCTTGGCTGTTTTCCCAATCTAATTCTTAAGGACCATCTGTTTCATTTCACATACTTCAAAATGCTATTTTTATTTGTCAGGGTTTCTGCATTCCCTGCAAGGTCCTTGATTATACAATCCCATGTGTGAGCTGCTGTGGCAGCTCTCCACCTTATCTTTAATGGATGTATAGTCAGGAGGCTGCACTTTAAGTCTATTTCTGCCTGGGATTTGTAAGCACTCCAAGAGTCCCTCTATGTAGAAGCACAAAGGGCTTCATATTCCAGGATTTGTGATAGCATGTCAAATGGTAAGCACTGAATACATAAAAGAATTTGTATCTACAGTATCTAGCCACCACTTCATATTGCTCATACTTTGCTAGCCCCAGATTATGAGCTGAACCTTATGTAAATTGCTCTAAGTTTATTCACTAATTTAAGTTTGTCCCTTAAAACTTGTGCAAGTGTGTTTGCCTCTCCACCGAGCACTAAAATAAACCTTATAACAACTCTTTTTGTACATTCTTACATAGTCATCTACACAGATATCTACTGTCCTCTAATAGAAACCAAGTAAGTTTGAATGTGGAACCATATTACAGGCTTAGTCATATGCAACCCATTACCACAAACGCTACCCTCTTGTTGACAGATAGATTTCTAATTTACACATGTGACTGGGAAAGGATAACTTAGCCCAGTGCTTCTCAACCTGTGGGTCATGACTCATTTGGGGGTTGAAGGACCCTTTCACGGGGTCACTTAAGATAATTAGAAATATCAGATATTTACATTATGATTTATAACAATATCAAAATTATAGTTATAAAGTAGCAACTGTTGTGGTATATTTCTGTACCATGTAAAGATACATTTTCTGTGATTGGTGTTACAAAAAGCTCAAGGCCAATAGCTAGGTAGGAGGTATAGGCATGACTTTAAAGACAGAGAAGACTCTGGGAAAAATGAAAGAAGAAAATGCCAGGAAACACAAAGAGAAAACAGGAGGTAACAGTTAAAATAGAGATAATATTATGTGACAGAATATAGATTAATATTAAATGAGTAAATTTAAGTTATAAGAGCTACTTGAGACAAGCCTAAGCTAAGGTACAAGCTTTCATAATTAATAAGAAGTACTCATTTTATTATTTGGGACCTGGCTGGTGAAACAGAAAAAGACTTGTTACATATGGCTTTCAGAGTGGGGCTCACATATTCATATCAGGCCTGAGAAATCAGTCCCTTAGATAGGCTTGACCTATAGAGGTATGGCTCTTTTTAAGAGAATCTCTTGTACAGAACAGCACTTGAGTAGCCAGTGTTCTAGGTAAAAAAAAAAATGTGCTTTATCTTGAACACAGCAACTTCCAAGAGCTGGGGTAGTAAACACACTGGCATCTTAGGGACCCAAAAAAGGATGAAATCAGCTACTAGAGCTATACAGAAGCTGACTTGGCTGTTTAAAGTTAGTCTTGTGGTCAGAGAAGGCTGCAAGTATGCAGTAAAAAGGTCTAGACTGAGAAAATTTTTCAAGCAGATACAGTAAAAAATGGGTATAGACAGTCATAAAAAAGTTTAAAAGTAATAAAAATCTTTAGAGAACCAGTAAAGTAAACAATATAATAAGCCGTATAAAGATGGAAAATTCATAGGGTGTCTGGATCCTGTATGATGCTTTGTTAACTTTAAATCTTTTAAATACTAATGAACAAAAAACAATAGCAACTGAGAGACAATGGATTGTGGAAGGGACTACTGAATTAAATCAGCCTATATACTGTATAAATGACTTGCCTTCAAAGTGTAAGTCAGAAAATATGTTGTGTTGAGGGAGAGGTTATACCTTTGTTTCTATAGGAAACAATTATGGTTCTTTTCAAGATTAATAAAGTTCAGATTTGATCTTGAGATATCTGAGGATCTTGGCTACAGACATAAGGAAAAAAGCCAAGAAAGGAGTGGCCCTGGCATTGTTCACGGGCGCCTGCAGCGGCAGCATTATGGCTTCCCAGGCTCTGTCCCCGGCCTGGCAGCTGTATCTCATGGACCACTGCATCTCCACCTTCAAGAACTGGCCCTTCCTGGAGGACTGCTCCTGCTCTCCAGAGCGGATGGCGGAAGCTGGCTTCATCCACTGCCCTACCTTGAATGAGCCTGACTGGCCCAATGTTTTTTCTGCTTTAAGGAGTTGGAAGGCTGGGAACCAGAAGACAACCCTTTAGAGGAGCATAAAAAGCACTCACTTAGGTGTGCTTTTCTTACTGTCAAGAAGCAGATTGAAGAACTAACCCTTGGTGAATTTTTGAAACTGGACAAAGAAAGAGCCAAGAACAAAATTGCCAAGGAGATCAACAGCAAGCAGAAAGAATTTGAAGAAACTGCAAAGACCGTCTGCCACTCTATTGAGCAGCTGGCTGCCACTGTTGGGTGACCTAGACCTGAATGACATGCCACATTTAAGCCATGTGTTCCAGCTTTCCCTCTTAGCAGTGTCTTCGAGAAAGAGATAATGGTATTTTGAAACTGGATGTCAAATACTATTTTTATTTTTGCTGTAAAATGGCTCAGCCTGTGCACCTACCTCTCTTGATTTTGTGGCTTTGCTTTGTTGTGACCTGGACTGAGGCAGTGAAGAAAGGAGTGGGTGGGGAGGGCAGTGTCCAGGGACTGGACCTATGGGGTGGGAGGTGCCTACGCAACGTAGTCTGGTCTTCATGTTTCCTTGCTGGTAGCTGATGTGTCCTGTGTACTGTAAGTGTGGTTATGTGTTGTGTTGTGATTCATCTGTCCTTGGGTGTGAGTCTTCTACTGCAGAGTAATGGAATAAAATCACTTAAAAAGTGAAGAAAAAAAAAAGCCAAGAAAGACTACAGGACAGGTGACATATATTATGATCCCTTAATATTGGAACAGCTCTGAGACTGGATGAGATTAGATAGATAGATAGATAGATAGATAGATAGATAGATAGATTGATAGATGTTCACTCTTCAAATAATCAGAGACATACAGAATATGACATTGAAGATGTTTTACTAATGGAAGTCTTTTCATGATAAATCTTGTTGGCTTCAGTGTTTTCCCAACTTACTACATGTCATCCTTTTATTTAACATGGATGAAGATTTATATTGCAGTTTGGATATGTAATCCAAACAAACTTATAAAATTGACCTGTCTTTTACCTGCTCAAACATACAATAATAATCTTTAGCTGTTTATGTACTGTACATTCCATACTTTTGCTAATGCAGATATATGTCTTACTTTAAAAAGTTTGTATATTTGCAGAAACAAAAAAACAAACACCAATAAAGACAACCAGCCCATGACTCAGCTTCTCAGCATGCCTCTATTGCTATTTATTCATAGACTACTAGACAAAAAAAAAAAAAAAAAAAAAAGATAAAGTTAGCTCTTCTAAGACTTATTTATTTTCCCAATTCTCTCAAGGTTCCACAAAGATGTTATTGCCCCCAGGCAAGAAAAAATAGTTTAGAGAATACAATGCCTACATTTCCAGGAGGTAGTTGGGTGACTTTGGTCTTTGGTTAGGTATGAATGTTTGTTCTCATTTAGGGAGAGTTGCTTACAGGTTGTAACTAGTCATGGTTAGGAAAAAAACACTAAACCAAGCAGGTTGTATTCAAGGATTGTTTTCTGAAAAGAAAAAGGGGGTTTAGGAATGTTAGGATAAAAATAACAAATTATTATAGCTACTTTTAAACTAAAAGGAAACTTTTGCTGTCCAATATAATTACATAGACATGAATTTTTATGTTTGTATATGAAATTAAAGTTTTTTGTTATAGCATGCTGTATATATGTTTCAACTCTTGTTTAAGGTATTTTTGTATATTCATACAAATTTAAGACTTTTTCTATAACATCTCATTTAAAATGTGATATATAATTAAGAAATGTAGGTTTGTAGTTAGTCATATATAATAACCAAACTTGTAGTCATGTTAGATATGCTTTTAGGGTCATAAATAGATACAGTTTCAATAGGTAGATGGTCTTCAAATACTTCAGAGACCTACAGACTATGAAATTTAAGATGTTTTAATAACCCAAGGTTTTTCATAACAGTGAGATATTTGTGGTCTTGGCAGTGCCAATTTACAGCGAAAAAAAGAGAATGATGTCATCAAATAATCTTCATATAGAGTTTGTCTTTATTGAGGCAAAGTTAGTCACTGGGCAAAAAACTTCTCTTGCCTCAACTGTTAACAGTATAGTATCCAAATTGAACAAGCAGGACACAAAAGAAAGTGACTATCAAACTTTACTAAGACAATGTAGGACAGTCATTCAAAATTCCTGCTTCACAGAAAAGTCTGTCTGATATTCTAGGCCTGTAGGCTGAAGATAAATGTTCCACCATTGCAAAGGAACCTTGGTGGTTGTCCATGCCACGAGCTGTTTCTGTTATTTTTCTTGTTTCAGAAGTTGCTTACTCTGTACTGCCTGTTTACTCATGTAACAGTATATGCTTCTTGGATCTCTAAAGGAGTTGAAGACAAGATAATTATAGTTATAGTTTTTCTTGTTGCCAACTTCAAAAACAAAACTAACATAAGATATATAAGCTTACAAGACTGAAAAACATAAGAGCTTATATTGCTTATCTAAGAAAAAATTTTGATGTGTAAAAATCATTTTTTATTTGGTAATATAAGTTATGATATAAAGTGGTTTAGGTATAAAACTTTGAATTCATTAAGATAAGATAAATAATATAATACTTTCTCTGAATTTGCCAGACACAAATGGACTGGGCATTATGAATGCAATTCTTATCTGATAATTGTTTTATTGTATATAGTCTTTCTATGTTCAAGCTTTAAAACTTTTTCTTCTTTTTAAGTAAAAGGAGAAAATGTTCTGAGATACTCTTACACTGTGTGAAGATATATTTGCTATGACTGTTCTAGTAAACAGTTGAATGGCCAATAAGTAGGCAGAGTTTTAAGCAGGATATCTGAGGACAAAGAGTATTCTGGAAAAAGATTAGAGAAGATTCCAGGAGACACAGAAAGGAAACAGAAGGTGGCAGATAGAAGACAGGTAATGTCATATGACAATGTAGATTAATATAAATGGGTAAGTTTAAGTTATAAAATCTAGCTGAGACAAACCTAAGCCAAAGGTCCAGCTTTTATAATTAGTAAGAAGTCTTCTTGTGTTTACTTGTAAGCTGACTGATGAGACAGAAAAAAAAAACTCATTATAATCAACAAAAATAATTTTATCGTTGGAGGTCATTGTAGCATGTGGAATCATATTAAAGAGTTGCAGCATTATGAAGTTTGAGGACCACTGATCTAGTCCCTGAGATCTAAATGATCCAAACACAAAATAAAGATAATACTTCCTTAATAATAGTCAAATGGGCACCCAAATAAAAGATAGCAAGAATTTTCAGCTCTCCATCCCTTCCTTGGGTTCTATTGTTACCATTCATCCTGCTGATAGCTTCTCTTAACTCTCACACACAATGGATTGGCAAGGAACCTCATGCTCTTCTGAACCATACTGTAAATATAACTCTCACCACCTTTCTTACTATCTACCAATTCAAGACAGACATTCTCATTGAGTTCTGAAGATTCTCCAATCCTGTTCCTCTATTGTGTATGTTCATTCATTTTAATATACAAATCAGTCATATTTTTAAACATCATAAGACATGTCAACCATAATACAAACAAATTTCAAACTCTGATTCAATAAGTAAGATTCTGTATGAATCAGTGTAAGTTGCTACCTCTTAGCTTCATTCCATATGAAGTAGTCTGGTCAGTCTATTGTGAGTACTGTATTCAATGTTGTCTATATAACTCATGAGAACATTTTTGCCTCTAGGATATTTCACCCTTCCCTTTGCTTCCTCTTCTTTATTAACCGGGCTCCCAGGTTTATAATGAGGCACTCTGAAGATTGATACCTGAGATGGATTCCCTTCTCAGTGAAAAGCAAACTAGACCCCGTCTTCACATACTGCATTTCTTTCTTGTCATTTAGTTCCCTTCAAAACATTTACTTACAATTATGGAATTAATAAATTTACTCATTCATTGCTTTCTCAGCATCTTAATATAAATATGCTCTGTAAGAATAATGATTGTAGTATTTGATGATGTTAACAGTAGATTGGCTTCTAGGAAGAACACAGTAAATATTAACTAATTTTAAAAATCCAATAGCCAACTGTGTGGTAACAATATTCACAGTAGAACTTGAGACAACAAACAGTATTTTCCCACCAAATCCATGTTATTGTCAGTGTTTCTCACTGTGCTGAGTTAGGACCCTTTATCCTTTTCATCTGTGTGTTCTCTAAAGTTTAAGGCATGCATCAGATAATCAGTAAGTATGTAACAAACAAAAATCATTTGCAGATTTCATGCTTTGTGGCACTTGAGTGTGAGCAATCTAACAAGGTAGTTTGAAGAAGTTATTATTTCTATTTTACAACAGAAAAAAATAAGTAAAAATGTTTAACCTATAGCCACATCCACATGAAAAATGAATGAATGAATGAATGAATGAATGAATGAATGAACAGGAAATGCCAGATGAGGCTGGGTATGTAGGTTACAGCAGATGGGAAAAAACAGTGAATATATGCTTGGAAATTCAGACTTGATCCTGTATTATGTTATAAAACAGTTGCCCAAATTAGCAGTGTAATAATCACATTCATTTCCTCATGTCATGTAACAATTCAAAGTTTTAACTTACAGTTATGGTATCCAAACAGTCCATTCAGCTGAAGAACTGGCTGGTCTCTCATCTATTCTCTGCAATGTGGCTGGCAAAGTTCTTCCACCATTTAATTTACATGAAGCTTTCAGTAATTTCCATCTGTGCTAGGTCTCAAATATCAAGTCAGTTTAGAATATCCTCTTTGACAAAC
The DNA here is from genome assembly GCA_004025045.1 of Sigmodon hispidus. Lineage (NCBI taxonomy): Eukaryota > Metazoa > Chordata > Mammalia > Rodentia > Cricetidae > Sigmodon > Sigmodon hispidus. The sequence goes on from PVIH01004825.1 coordinate 114,082, forward strand.
ATCTACTTATCATTTACCCATTCATGCATACATTAATGTATTTTCCTGATCACTCATATGTATTTTGCACCCATCATATATCCAAAACTATAATTATTATATTTCAAAATGAACTCTTAACAATGTGTGTACACAAATGTGGGTATATTTGAATACTTAAAGAAATTTTTGATTTTTATTCAAAAATAATAGCCATTATGCATTTAGAATCTTATAAATTATGAAGCTTTTGTAAAGAGATAGATTTATTCCTTGTGTAAATGCCACATGGAATGCTTATGATGCACTTACAGCTTGGTACAAAGATAAGCCTAAATCTCTGACCTTTATTCTATGTCAAAGGAAACAAGATGCACAAAAGGTGCTTCTTAGGAGGCATTACTTCTCACAGTAGCTGCATACTTGAGTGCCATGTATTTAACTCATACTTTACACATGAAAAAACTAGATGACTCTTGGTTTAGCAAGAAGTCAAAGATGAGACTGGTTGAAATGACAAAATCAAAATATGAATATCAACACCAAAATCTATTCTTAGTCTTTCCTTTGTGTCCATCCATATTTGATCCTCTATTTCTAAATAAATAATTCAAAAAATCATCAGGTGGAACAGAGTTAGCTTGCCTTTGTTAAAATCTGAGTGGGTGTTCCAGAGCAGGGTTGTATAACAATGATTAATTAACTTCAGTGATTTACATAGTCCCAACAAAGAACAATCAAGGAAGAGAGACTATACCATGCTTCCAGGAGTTTTCTCAAACATCCAGGAAACTCACATTTCTATTTACCAAAAATTTGGAAAATTGAATGGATGGCTCTATGTTTCCATAGTCAAGAGCTCTCCTTCCTCAAAAGCCAGTACAAATATCAACTCTTCATAGTGGAAAGTCAACAACATAATAATAAGCACACCTTGTGGAGTAGAAGATCTTCATAGATATATTATGGAAAACTTGTATTGTCTCAGATGCAAAGATATGAAAACAGGATCACTTTTGTGTATTCATTCTGAAAATGCATAGTAGAAAAATTACAAAGCAAACTTAGAAAATCCACAATAAAAAATATGTAATTGCCCTTTTTGATTTTCAGACTAATCAAAAGCATGAACTGTTGTTTGTTTTTTACTCTTTGGCTCCTTGCTCTTTGAGGGCTCACCACCTTGCTCCCAAATTAATCACATAGAGGAGACCTAGTTTTACTTATGAATGCCTGTCCTTAGCTTGGCTTGTTTCTAGCCAGCTTTTCTTAAGCTATTTTATCTACCTTATGACCCTTGGTTTTTATCTTTCTCTATTTCCATATACTTTCTTTACTTCTTACTCAGTGTTTTGCTGTTTTGCTGGATGGCTGGTCCCTAGAGTCTTCATATCCTTCTCATTTTGCTCCTCAATCTTCTCTTTCTGAATTTCTCAGCCTGCCCTAGTGCATCTATACTTCTGTACGCAGGCCCCACTATTCTTTCTCCTGGCTTGCAATTTGGCCATTCAGCATTTTATTAGACCAATCAGGTGTGTTAGACAGGCAAAGTAACAGCTTCACAGAGTTAAACAAGTGCAACATAAAAGAATGCAACACATCTTTGCGTCATTAAAAAAAACCCACACCATAAACAAATGTAACACATCTTAAAATAATATTCTACAACAATGAACTTTCCAGAGTTTACCAAATCATTCTGACAAGAAATACGGTAGTGACATAGGATATAACTCTACATTACATTAACCATTACCAAGGACATTCTTTGGACAGTTAAAAGCCTTTGATGGGTTTTGAGATCAGACAGCCCTGTTTATCATGATAATTAACTTGTTTTTATGGTATGACTGTGATTACACAGAAGGATATTCTTTAAGGAAAATTAAATATTATAGTGTTCAGAAGACATGACACACTCAGTAAATAACAGTTACAAGTTTCTTTTATATTTGAAATCTTTCACCCAGTTTTGGATTATGTAATATAATATTTTTTATTCTTTTTATTAATAACTCAAGTGATAGCTGAATATTCAAGGCCACGACAATCAAAAGCAAGAAGGTAATTGAGGCTTTTCCTTTAAGGCTCTTGAAAACATACAGAACCTCTTCTCCTTTTAAAATATACAAAGGTCATGAAAAGAAAGAAATTAAGCCAAAAAGTTATTGTAGAATTTTTTTTTACCAGGTTCTTTGTATTTACTTGGGAGAGAGTTACTAGCTGCTTTATGCTTCTGTAAGAGGAACAAAACCTGTCTCCTACATTATTCATGTGTTGTATTGAGTAAGATCACAGCAGGTGGTATGAGATCATCAATCCAGAATGTGTCATAATACTGTCTTTGCAAGGAATACATCGTGAGGAACTGCCATCAATCTCTGTTTGTGTGATATTTAGCCCGCAGTTTCTGCTGTTCAAGAATGTGCTTAGCCTTTCTCAACTTTGAAATCCACTTTGTTACTGTGACTAAATCCTATTCTTAATTGTCTATTGAATCACTCCTGCTTATGAAGCCACTAAATCTATTAGTCATCTTCTCAAGATGAAGTAAACCACGTAAAGAGATGAAGAATTTGAAAACAATAGTAAGAATGATCTTAAAACCTTCATTGCATATCATGCTGTTTCATTTATTTGTTCTCAGTTCTGTGTTCATTAAACAACTTAGAAGTTGCATAGTAGCCTCACTATTTCTAATGTTTATTCTCTTCACTGTATGCAGCATCATATGATATTATTCATATTGTGTGTTGCTGTTACATTGTCATGTTTGTGCTTACCTTGACTTTACCTCTTCACCTGACTGATTTGTTCAGATTTCTCACCAAACATAAACCTAGCTATTCATTCAAATGATCTCCATCTCATCACCCTGAGCTTCTTCCTTTAAATAATAGTCAAATTCAGTGGTTCCCCTGATTGACAGCTACCAGATCACACAATCATTAGAATATCAGTTCTCCTCTTCTAGTGTGCTGACAAGCCTGGCTGACCCCAGTCACATGGATACCTCAAAAATATATTTTTTTAATTATATTCACTTTATTTTAATTGACATGTGGAATCTATCCATATTTATAGACTTAATTAAATCAAAACTTTAGATCCTTAAGCTCACATACCACCTTGCTATTTTTCTGTTTCTATGAATGAACAGTATTTCCTAATTTACCCAGAGAATATAAAAATAACTTCCTTTTTTATTTTCTTAATATGGAAAATAACAATTGAATATATTGAAGAACTACAATAAGATGATTTGACATATATTTTATTATAAAATGGAGTGATAAAGCTGATAACATATCTATCATTTATGTGCAAGTCTTTTATGTGATAATATTTGATATTCACACAAACTCTTTAAGTACAAAAACTACACTGTTTTGTAAGTACCTTAAAGTAAGTCACACCTTAGATATCAGTACAGGTAAAAACACATAAAATTAATTCTCATTTAGAGAAAACTGGTATGAATATCTTTTAGAACATTCTTGAAATTTTTAGTAAATTTTTAAAAATGCAATTTTTACCATGGTAGTTAACTTTGTCAACTTGACCTATACTTTTCTAAAGATGTTTACTACTATGTCTGTGAGAAATTTTCCAGAACATAATAACATTTGAAACAATACCTATGTAAAAATTTCCCTTCCTATACTTGAGTGCAAATTCACGAGAGCTGGAATAAAGTGACAGATTCAATCTTTCTTCTTGAACTTGGAAATCCATGTTCCCAGGGCTTCAGGCATCAATATTGTTGTCTTAAAGTTCTTTAGATTTGATTTGGAATTCATAATATTGACACCCTCTCCTGGGACTTCAAACCTTGACAAGGACTCATGTTACTATGTATTCACAGGTGATTACTCTTTCACTACAACGACACCATAAACTGTTCTGTGCACCCACAATGCTTATCTTGTTTATATTAGTCTCTTCATGATGACTTGATCTGTGGTAGATATTTGATATTTTTCTCTATATTTGTGCTGTGTGGTTTGAATGTAGAGAGGCTAGAGAGGCCTATAGTCTCTTATGTTTGAACACTCGATCCCCATATGGATGAACTATGTCCTCTAGAACTGTGAGGCAAAATAAATTTTTCCTCCCTTTTAATTCTCTCTCTCTCTCCTTCTCTCTCTCTCTCTCTCCCTCTCTCTCTCTCTCTCTCTCTCTCTCTCTCTCTCTCTCTCTCTCTGTCTCTCTGTGTTTCTGTGTGTTCTACTTATTCTATTTCTCTAGAGAACTCTAATACACTTGGTAATTTCCATTTTTTAGTTTCACATATGTATTCTTGAAATAAATTTCTCATGTGCATAAAATGACAAGTACAAAAAGACTTGCTATGGTTTGCTTCTGAGAGCAATAAATTAGAAACAAAATCTCAATCATTAAATCATTATGAACAAACTCTATTATTTGGGGCATAAATAATGAAAAGAGAAGCAAGTAGTCACATGAGAGAATATTAAGTCTGCTTAAAACAATGAAATAATCATTGACAGCGTCAGTATAAAAAGCCACACAATATGTAATATTTGGCAGAATACCAAATGGTTCTCTATAATGTGGTAAAATAGAATAAATACTGAAACATTCACATATCCCTGAATATCACAAATGAAAAAAATTCAAATATAACAATAAAAATGATGGACCACCAAGCAAGGGCCTAAAGGAATAAATTATGAATTTAAAACAATAATTGCTAAAGCAATACACAACATTATTGCTATCATACATTTTCATGGTATGAAAAAACCTGGCAAAGAGTTGCCATTAGTTAATTAGGGGATATGAGTAATTAGATAAATTTTAGGCTATTCCTTGAGTTCTGCTAGGTCTGACTCCTCTACTCCAGATAAATTTTCACCTTTTCTCATCAAAAAGTAGCAGCATATTCACAATGTTTTTATTGTGTGTTTCTATAGTTATAAAAAGTCAGAAAATAAGCAAAGAATACATGCTTAAAGTTAGTAGAAAATGTTAAGCAGGAAATAAATAATTGATCTCAAGTATGATGGTCTGCTAGGATCTTAATATCATCAAAATACAAAGTTCAGCTCCTCCGTAAATCTGTAAGGCATCTTGGTCCCTGTCTTTTGGTATCTCGGTAGCTTTGATTCATGATTCCTTTTGAGAACCAGTCTAGGAAAGAGGCAGGAAAACTGACTTAAAGATCAGACAGTATAGAGATCAGGTCACCAAGTTTTCATAAGAGTTAACAGGCAACAATTATGTATGAGCTCATGGTTTTAACATACCAGGATCATGCACATTGACAAAACTGGCCCAACCATGTCTGGCAGCATACCACATTAGCAACTGTTTTACAGCCATTATATGAAAAAAATTAGAATACAAATTTGAATATCTGTCTTAGCTTGCTTTCCATTTCTATGATAAATTGCATGACCAAGAGCTACTTGGGGCTGAAAGGGCTCAGTTGCTTTATAAGTCTCAATCACAGTCCATGCTGAAAGAAATTTAGGGTAGGAACTCAAGGCAAGAACCTGGAGCCAGAACCAAAGCACAGGTGATGGAGGAATACTGCTTACTGGCTTGCCTCTTATGTTCAGCTGCCTTTCTTATACCTTCTGCCTAAGGATGGAACCAAACATATTTGGCTAGGCCCTCCACATCAATCATTAAACAAGATAATGCCCAAAAGACTTGCATATGGGCCAATCTAATTGAGGTTTGTTTCTCTATTGAAGAACTATCTTCCTAGATGACATAGCTTGTGTTGAGCTAACAATAGAATTGGTCAACACAATATTCAAGGAAAAGTATCAGGTACATTCACAGTTTAAAATGATAAGAAGCTACTTAAACACTGAAGGAAGAAAAGAGATTGAGAAAAAGACAAAAGATGCTATCACCAGAGATCTTATTTAGTACACATTGAGAGTAGTAGATTTTCTTAAAATCTGTTATTCTAAAAGAGTGCAAAGGCTAGGAGACATTGCCACCATTTGTGTGCTAAGAGAGGCTTTCCTATAAACAATCACTATACTACTAGTTATTTTAAAAGACTTAAAAGCATTTTGTTTATTGATGATGTCAGACAGAGACTCACTGGTTTCCACTTTGCTCCATGAAGTGATTCACTGAAATCTGCCACAAGACAGTTAGGATTTATGACTGTCTACAGAGAACAATCTTCTTCTATGAGCCCTCTAGTAACATGAGATATTAGAATCTGAAAGGATTCTTAATCTAATTTTTCTAAAAATTCAGGAAGGCTAATGAACTTGGTTGAACTGTTATGAAAATTAGCTTTTGTAATTAGATCTTTCTCTAGGGACTAAGTTCATGGCTTTCATCAGATTCTGAGATATTTGTCAGAAGCAGCGGAGAAAACAGGAGCTTCCAGAATGTCAGCTCTCTTCCCAGCAAAGAAACATCTTTAGTACTTAATAATTTTTTTCACCAACCCTACAAGTAACAGAGGACTGATCTCTAAAATATATAGAGAACTCAAGAAACTAGAGCTCAAATCTTGAATAACCCAATCAAAAACTGGGGTTCAGAACTAAAAACAGAATTCTCAGTAGAATTACAAATGGCTGAAAGGCACTGGAAAAAGTGCTCAACATCTTTAGCCATCAGAAAAATGCAAATGAAAACAACTTTGAGATACCACCTTACGCCTGTCAGATTGATTAAGATAAAAGACAGAGATGACAGCCTAGGCTGGAGAGGTTGTGGAGCAAGGAAAACACTCCTCCATTGTTAGCAGCAGTGTAAGCTTGTTCAGCCACTCTGGAATGCAGTATGAAGGTTTCTGAGAAAACTGCGAATAAATCTCCCCAAGGATCCAGCAATATCACTACTGGGCATATACCCTAAAGATGCACATTCACACTCCAAAAGCATTAGCTCATCTATGTTCATAGCAGCATTATTTGTAGTAGCAAAAACCTAGAAACAACCTAGATGCCCCTCAACTGAAGAATGAATTAACAAACTGTGGTACATCTACACAATGGAGTACTACTCAGCAGTAAGAAAAAATGATATCCTAAAATTTGCAGGCAAATGAATGGACTTGGATAATATACTCCTGAGCGAGGTATCTCAAATCCAGAAAGATAATCAGGGGATGTACTCACTCATTAGTGGACTCTAAACAAAAAAACAAAAATCAAAGCATGTCCAAGATGCAAACCACAACCACTGAACAGCTTTGGATTTGAAACACCTTGGACTGACACCTTGGATCCCATTCCCTCTAAAGGAATACCTGACCCATTCTTGATGTTGGAATGAGGAAAGTGGATCTATATGGAGTGGATGATGAATTAAACCACCTTGGGACTTCCTGCCCTTGTTGTGGGGGGAGAAGAGAGTGACTGGGCGGAGTGGGAGGAGGAAGAGAGTTTGAACAAGGGGACACATGGATTAAAAAAATGAGACTTTATTCATAAAAAATAGGAAAAAATTAAATAAAATATTGAAAATTGCTTAGTTTATCTAAACAACACAGAATGAATGAAAAAACATTCAATCAAGAAACTTTATCAAATTTACAAAATAAACTAAGATTTTGTAGCACAGGAAAAATAACTTCAGGAATAAAGAGAAAACATTATTACTGGGATTTAATGAAAATATCACAGGAACATTAAAATCTGTATCAACTACTTTGATAATTTAGATGAAAGAAGCAACTGTTCATTGAGAGACATAGATTGCTGAAAATAATGACATGGAAAGAGAGTTGAAAGAACATACAGGTTAAGTTAGTAATTTTACAAGATTTTCACTAAAAGAGATCTGTACTATTTGAAATCACTTTTATTTAATATTTTAGAAATTTTAAAAACCATTTGTCACAAACTTTCACAAAATAGTTGAGAAATGGGAGTACTTGTTTATTGTCAATGTCTTCCTAGTACCAAAATACGTAACAGCATCACAGGAAAACACAAGACAATTATTCCTCTAGACATCAACATAAAGATGTCTAAAATTCTACACAACCAAATCTAGTAACATATAAAAAAAGTTATACCATGACTTTGTATTTATCTCAGTAGTGGAAGTATAATTAGAGATCTGAATACAAACAACAAACAAACAAACAGGTATCGAGAATCATATTAACAAAACACAGCAAAAAAGCACACAAAACAGGCTCAGGAATAATACTGGAAAACTTCCATATACTTCATAATAAACATAATATGATAAGCACAAAAAAGAACTTTCCCAAATTGCTGACAGACAACTAGACACTCAGTTAGCACTGCTCTTCTTGAGGAAATTCTGAGTCTCCTCTGCTTTTTAGAGTTTTATTACACCTTTGGGAATTCTGTATATTGTATCTTGATTATATTCACGCTCCTTCCAATTCCTTCTAGATTCATCCCCTTTCCTGTCTACACAATTCTGTGTCCTCCTTTACTTTTTTTCTAAACCATCAAGTCCAATTTGTGCTGCCCGTGTCCTCTGAGATATGAAGCCTTTCCCTGGAACATGACTGAACTATTAGGAGTCAAACCCTTGAAAACACTGACTCTCCTCTGTTGCACTAATCCTAATTGGTCTTACAATAAAAACCCAGAGCCAGATGTTGGGGTAAATTCTTAAAGATCAAAGAAACAGAGGAACAAGCTTCTAGAAAAACTTTTCATCTTTACTGAATCCTCTGGCCAAAGTGGGTAGATCCTATCTCCATGAATTCTCTGACTGCCTCAGAGCCCTCAGCCTAAAATGAAGGGTTGGGAAGCTTAGTAAAGACTGAAATGCAAGGGGAAAACTCTAATCTCCTCCTGCCTTATATTTTTTTCTCTGTCTAGTCATATTGCTTCCTGTTTCAGTGTTCCTAGTGCTGGGATTAAAGGTGTTTGCCACCACTGCTTGGCTCTGTTTTTCTTTTAGACTGGATTAATCTTGTGGAGTCTATGCTGGCCTTGATCTCACAGAGATTCACATAGATTTCTGCTTCAGGAGTGCTAAGATTAAAGGTGAGTGCCTGACCTCTATGTCTACCTCTGATTGGCTTTGTCCTCTGATCTTTAGGAAAACTTTATTAGATTACAAACAATATATCCTCACCCTCCTCCTAGCCGCTATCTATTGTCAATAACCCCTGAGCTGGGGGAAGGAGAGCTCTGTGCCCACTTTTCCTGTTGATGCTGGGATTTGGTGTGGTTTGAGCTTGTACAAGTCTTATACATGTTATGAAAACCTTCTCTTTTAGACTGGGACCAAGACTGAGAAAAGTACATCAGCTTATGTCAACTTTATTCAACATGGTACTGGAGTTTGTAGCCAAAGCAATTAATCAAGTAAATGAAACAAGTCGATCACAACAGGGAGGAAAGTATAAAACTATCCTTATTTGCATAATGTTGCATAAATAAATTTCTTTTAAAACTCCACTAAAAACATAATTAGAAAAAATAAAGCAGTTTATCATAGTTGCTAGATACAGTATAGAAATGCTAATCGCACACTATACATTAATAATGATCATTTCAAAAGTAAAATTAAGAAAATAATTCAATTCTCTGCAGCATAACAAGTAATGTTTTTTTTAAAAACTTAGGGAATATCTCAAGTATTTGCCTTTCAAAAATGGGGTCCAGAGTCTGAATGCCAGAAGCCATGCACAAGAAACTTAGTGCAATGGCACACTTTTGATTTAGTGCTTGGGAAGTAAAAAGAGGCATCCCAGCTTATATGGCATGTTATAGGCTGATGAAAGACCCTTTTTCAAAAATCAGGTTGAACCAATGAGAACAACCTGAGAAGTGATGGTAGGAGAGGTGACAGAGTGTAGCCTGACCTTCAACATGCAGACACAAACAAGAACACACTTTGTATGTACCACACACAGACACTCACCCCCACACACATTCACACACATGTGTGCACACACATATACACATACACATGCACAAACACACATGCATATATTCATACAACTTAGGCAGAAACATGAGGTCTCAAAATATTATCTCAGAAGAGATAAAAGGTGAATATTGCCCTTGCCATAGATACAAATTCAACACTGTTGAGGTTGTGACATTCTCTAATTGGTAATCTTATTTACTATACTTTTAATTAAACTGTCAGACATCCTCCTGTTTTCCATGAAGATAAATCTTTTCTAAAGTTGTTGTTGTTGTTGTTATTTTAAACAAAAGCACAGGCACTATCATTAGCCATAAAAATAAGGGATCAAATTGAAAACCTACCATTCATATAAATTTAAAACTTCATACAAAAAGAAAGTAAGCAAGACAGTAGGCATTAATGTAAACACTCCAAGAAATGTAATGGAATTCAGGGTCAAGAAATAAATTTTTCTTATATTTATGCCCATTTTATCTGTAAAAGGTGTGACATTAAAATTCAATAGGAAATTCTTTTGGAGAATTTCAAATGAAAAAATTGTCAATGCCCTGCATTGTACAAAATGTAACTCAAAACATATCGTAGATCTTAATGGAAGAACAAACATTATAAAATTATTATTAAAGAGCAGCTTTAAATTTAATCTTCTTGACATCAGATGTGGCTATGCTTTTATAGATATAATATCAAATCAGACTAAAAATGTGAGGGTTTTTGTTAAAGGGGCATAAGTCTTGTTTTAACTGGGAAAACTTGTTGTAAAACATATTATATTGATGCTGCCTTGTTGACACAATAAAATACAATGAATAAACATATTTATAAGTTGTATTTCAGTAAAACTAAAAACTGTTAAATCTATGTAAAAAGTAGAGTATAACACTAGTTACAAATATTCAATAATCAAATAATCCATAGATTACAAATTAATTATTAAAGCACTATAACTAAAATTACTGTACTGTGGCAAACTTCTAATGCCTCCCACTATGATTTTACTCCTCAAGCTTGATATAACACTAGTTCATCCTTTAGTGGATGCCCCTAGAGGATTTTCTTTTCTTGTGTTGTGTCAGACATCAACAAAACCTGGTCTATTGCTGTGGGTGGAAATCAGTCAGGATGCTGTGCTAATCTTATATGCCTTAAAGATGACGTGGAGAATATTAACTCAAGACATTGTTGTGTATCAAGTAGTGACTGAAAATTTGTGTTCCTTCAACTACAACTAATTTTGCTTCATGTGCACAGTTACTGACAAAAACAATTCACTTACCAATGTTTTACTGCCATTGGGCATTCCTTCATTGCAGTCTGTATTTCCAGACTGTTGAAAGTTTGAAGAAACTGAGAGCTCTGTTCCTGCATGGTTATTATGTCCAGTTCATAATTGCAAATCAATGCACCCTGATTTTCCCTAAGCTTCACCATTCCAGTCTACCCATGCAGGTACTTTCCTTCATTTGCTCACTGCCTGTCCTGGGCAAGCTTTGGATTGAGTGGTGTGATTCTTTCAAATATGGGACAGTTTCCAACAAACAAAAATCACCTGCTTTAGCTTTTCTGAAGTTGCCTTGCCTTAGAACCAAGTATATCATCAGGGCAGCTCTAGTGCTCCCACCCATGACTTTCGTAAGCAGATGAATCATCAGAGGTTTCATGCCTGCCATCACTCCCCACAGTTATCAAGAAGGTGTGCCTTCCAGCAACCAGTGAGTCACTCTTCAGGGAGCCTGTGGTTATTCAATCATCTAGTAAATAATCCATCCCTCCCCCCTCTTTTTTTAATTAGTAAAATTCCCCTAAAAAGTGTCTTTCTTTCTTTTTTTTTTTCCTTTTCTTTCTCTCTCTCTCTTTTTAAGTTTGGGATCATGTTACAAGTCCAATAAATTTCCTCAGGAGAAACCTGCGCTTGCTCAACTTATAAACCTCTGTATCCCAAGTTCATTTACTTCCTCTTTGTAATTGCCGCTGTTCAACCAATTTGCAGAAAGATAAGCAAGGTGACCCCATTAGCCCCAGGATTCCCACACTGCCTGTTCACCATGTAACCTTAATTGGTATCTCTTTTCCATATATGTGCTACACATGGCCAATCCATTTGGGAATTCATACATTCCAAACTGTAGGTCTTTCCAACTTCTGAAGCATCTCCTCCTCTTTCCTTTCTCAACTCTGAGTGTTTCAAGTCCACGCCTGGTCCCAGTCTCTACATACTATGTATAGCAAAATCCTTTGCTTACACATTGAGTATATATCTAGAATCTCAGCACATCCCCCACTGGTGCTCTAAGACAGCCTATTATTCCATAACTGAAGCCCTTCAAGGGCTTCTGTTGCTTCTGATGGAGCCCTGTTGTGCGCAGCCTCCCCAGCAAGGAACACGCAGCACCGGATCCTTCTCTTTGCAGTTTATTGGGCCTTTAATTATCTTCTTGTCTCTCACTCACTCACTCTCACTCTCACTCTCAGACATATGTTGAACGACCACTCTCTCACAAATGCGGGTGGGGGGGGAGTACTCTTGTGGCCAAATACCCTCTGGGCCTCCAATCCCGGTAAGCCACATGGACATTGCCCATAGGTCCCGAGGCGCTGGAAGCAAGCCACCATCCTTGCCTACAGCCAATAAGGAGTTGTTTACTCCCGAGAGCACTCACCATCCCATCAGGAAGGTGGAAGGCAGAAACAAGCGCCACCTTTAGGGCGTGGTACAACACAGCTCCCTACAGAGCCCAAGTCCCTTTAATGGACTATTATTCCAGTAGTAGTAGGAGCATTTCATTGCTCACTACTAACTCCCTTTATCCTGCAGAACAGCAGCCTGACAATCTCAGGGACACAGATGACCCACATTCCTATGGACTTTCAAATGATTCCTCAAAGACAATCTTCCTTCTTCACCCCACTAATCTGGTGCTCCATGAACACCATCAGTTGTTCTTTTTTCCTGCATTTATAATCTAGTAACTGAAGTTCCTCTTTACTCAGATTTTATTTTTCTCTATGAGCCTTTCACAAATAAATTTTCAAAACTATTCTCCAGCTACTTCTGATCTTTACCTATTTATTCTTGTCTTGGTAGATATCTTTGTATTTTATACCAATCCAATAATTGAAATGCTTAAGAAATTTGATCATTTTCTGGGATTATACTGGTTATGTGCATAATCATTTTTTTAAAATTATGTGTGTTATGTGTGTCTGCATGTGCATTTGTGCACATGAGTGCAGTGTCTGTGGAGACCAGATGAGACTGTAAGATCCTCTGCAGTGAAAGGTAGAAGAGATTCTTATCCCCTTGTGTGGGTTCTAGGAATTGAACTCAGAACATCTGCAAGAGCAGTAAATGCTCTTAACCACTGAGTCACCTTTCTAACCTAAGATCATCACTTTATAAAGAGAAAGGTATATTCAGGCTTACAATTCAGGCCATGAGCAGTTGTCCCATTGCTCTGAGCCTTTTGTAAGGCAATTGTTCATAGCAAGAAGTCATGTCAGAGAGAACTTCTGGCAGCCAGGAAAACAGAGAAAGAGGAAAGAGCAGCCTCCCCATATTCCTATGGTGTGAGTGTCTTACTTGGTAATATCTCCTTTTTCCCAATACCTCATATCTCAGCTCCCTAAGATGAAGACCAAACCTGTATGTGTTGATATATCATATATTTAATAAAAATAGCCTGAAATATCAGAGGACAGAGCCACCTACAGAGCCAAGCTATGAAGATCTGGAAGTGATGACCTATGCCTTTAATCCCAGCACTTGGAAGGCAGAGATTCTCTGGATATCTGTGAGTTCAAGACCAAACAGAAACCATGCAGTGGTGGCATACACCTTTAATCCTAGCACTAGGAAAGCTGAACCAGAAATTGAGATAGCTGGGTGGGGAAAGAAAGCAAAGACAAGAGGAGGCAGGAGTTTTTCCCTTTGCCTGTGCTCGCTTTCTGCTGAAGACTCAGAAGCATTAAGTCTGAGGAAATGGAACCTACTCTTTTCAGCCCAAGGAGTTGGCTAGGTAAAAAGTGGCTGTGGCTTGTTTCTCTGTCTCTCTGATATTTCAGCTTTTTCCCAATATGTAGCTCCAGGATTCTATTAATAATACCAAACAGAATTCACACCATACCTGTGATTTGTGAGCTTTGGGTAGACATATGACGTCCAAACTGTAGAATTTGCTCTTGAACTCTCAAAGTTCTCTATTCTTCTCACTACGCAGAATGTATTCAGTCCATTCCCAGAGTCATGAAGTCATGAATACTCCAGTGCTGCTCTTAAATCCTAATATAAAGCCTAAAACTTGGCACACTCAAATGTAAGTGACTATAAAAGTAAAAAGAGAGAATTTCTTATTTTGTTTTTCTTTTATTTATTTCTCTCTCATAAATTACATTTAGACTGTAGTTCTCTCAAACATCTCCCCTTTCCCCCAGATCTACCCCTCCTCTGTTTCCCTTCAGAAAATAGCAGGACTCCAGGGCATATCAATGTACCACTGCATAATATATTATAGTAAGACTAAGTACAGACCCTCATTTTAAGGCTGGATGAGGCAACCCAATAAGAGAAAAGGGTCACAAGAATAGACCACAGAGTCAGAGACAAGCCCCACTACCATTGTTAAGAGTCTTGCAAGAACATCAAGCTACAGAACAATAACATACATGTAGAGGGCTTAGCACAGACCTATACAGGCTCTGTCATTTTTTAACTGCAATCTTTACGAGCCCCTATAAGTCTTGCTTAGTTGACTCTGTGGTCCAGGTTATACTGGTGTCCTTAACCCCTCTGGTTCCTACAATCCTTTCTCCCCATCTTTCTCAGCTTCCCTGAGCTCTTCCTAATGTTTAGCTGTTAGTTTCTACATCTGCTCATCAGTTGCTGAATGAGGCCTCCCTGACCTTGGAGTATAGCAGAATATCATTAGGAATCATTTCATTGGCTTTTAAAATTAATTTATTATTTTCTGGTCATGCCTGGTTCTATCCTAGGTCTCTGGGCTATCCAGCCCCTGGTTCCTTGCCTTCCATGCAGTAACAGAGGTGAGCTCCCTCTTGTCACATGTGTTTCAAGCTGAACCAGACATTGGTTGGTCTCTCTCACAGGCTCTGAACTACCATTATCCGATCACATCTGGCAGGCAGGACAAATTTTAAGTTGTTTCTGGGTTGCTGTCCCAGACACACCACTGGAAGTCTTGAATTGTTTATTTTCAAGATACAAGGATGCAATAGGAACAAGATAAATGTTCCCATTCCAAAAGGGGGACATGGTGAGCCAAAGAAATTGGACCACAGTGAGACTGAAACCCAAGAGGGCAATTACATCCTAAAAATTCACTAATAGCATCCTTTTACTCCATGGGAAAATGAGAAAGTTCTTCTCCCACAGCTTTGTGGGTTGTACCCATAATGCCCCAATCTCAGTAACAATTTATGCATTGATCCTATTTCTTTCACTATAATAAATATCAGAGATAAACAACTTGTAAAGAGAAAAGCTTTATATTTGATTAACCTCTGGTTGGTCCTGATGCTTTTGGACTTGTGGAAAAGCAATAGGTTGTATTAGGGAGTATGTGGCAGAATAGGGAGTGTAAGAAAGCAAAAGAAAAGAACTATGATTTCACAGTCTTCTTCAGTGGAAACACTCCAACCACCAGAGAGACACTGCACTAGGCTCAACCTCATATAGAGCCCCCTCCCTCATCTCTCATTAGCATTAACATGGAGAGAAAGGCAAAAATCACTTGTCTCCATTGGGAGAAACTTCAAAGATGCCATGTCACTATGCAAGAATTTCATATTTTAGATGATTTCAACTCCAAGTCTCTGGAATAATGTGTGCTCAGACTTTATAAACAACTGTAGTAATACTTCATATTTACTTTCTCAAATATCTGAATATACTAGCTTTACAGGAGCAGAGATTTTTCTTGGGCTTGCTTCCTGCTTTACCTCTTTGGATAGGCACAGGACCTGGCATCTCAAGAAGGCTCTCAGAAATTACATTAGTCCCGTCAGCCATTCCATCGGCCAAAACTCAGTCACATGGTCAAAGGAATTCTGGGAAATGCAGAGTACAAAGGGGAAGGGGCTGGACTTCACTCAAATGTAGCAGCTCCAGGATGTATGATAAAACACTGCTAAATCTATCTTGTGTCTAGCATGACCTGTACCAGCCTCAGGTTAGTGTTGTTGATGGTGGACAACATCTGTTTCTATGATACAAACCACTTTTTCCTCATGGCCAGGAAGGTCTCTGTGATTAGGCCTCACGTTAGCTGCAATTCAGTGAAATTTGAAACCTGTGGAGCTGGATCTCCTTTGGCTTTTGTGACGGAAAACCCCACTTCCTTCACTAAAGAAAAGCTAATTCCTCACTAGAATTCTGGCAGCCTCCCAATTGTTCCCACAAAAGAACTTCTTTGTAATGCCCCTTTGTCCCTCCCACCTTAGAACTTCCTCAAGCTTGAAAGTACTTCACCCTACTTCCTGCCTTCAAAATAGTAGACTTGCCTGAGGCATATTGAACTTGAAATTTACCTATGAAGTAGAGTGCAGATATGGAGAAGCCAAGTGCTCCAAAACTTATAAAACATCTGTATACAAAGACATGAAAGGGAAATATGGAAATTCATATTCTCTCATATTTATAATATCTCAGTAATTATAAATTCTAAGAGGCAATGGCCACTTCTCTAATGTAACCCCATTGAGACTACTAAAACGTCTGACACATAGTAGGGCCATAATGCACAAAGATTGAGTGTTTTCTCTCTCTCTGTCCCTCTCTCATTCTGCAAATCTGTAATGTGAGTAAATTGTCAGGTGCATACTATGTTTCTACATTTTTAAATGAAAAAGTAGGGATTCCTAAAGGCAGAATGGCCTAATATTACAAAGAAAGTAAGGAATAAATCTCATAATGGGACCTGTTCCTTCTCTATGGCATCTCACAGCTTGGTAAGTTAGAGTGAACTGTCAATGCTTGTGAGAATTTTTGTTATGAAGCAGTCAACACAGACAGAGGAGGCTTTGCTGTACCTCATAGGTGTTGCTCTAGATGCCTTCTAATGTGCCCAGATGATAGGGGAACTTCTGATACCTTCCTGCAGAAAGTACAAAGAAAAACTTTGCAAGCTCTCTTTCTTGTCCTTTAGAAAAATAGAGGCATGGATGCCCACACAGCCACCTGAACATTACTCTCATATCTATGTAGCTATCTGTAAGGAGATTAGTAATGTCTCTGTTCAACGTAGTGGGCACTACTTAATATACTCCAGTCATTATGACTTTGCCCTTTAATTTCGTTTAGCCATTACATCAATCCTTTGCCCAAGACTGTCATTTCTGTTTTCAGTTGTTCAGTAACTGACTTATGGTAACATTTACCATGGTTTCCAACCAGGAGCATGTATGCAGATGCTGAGATTTTGATCTTGAGGCTTTGGTACATGTGAAGAGATAAGCACAGACTCCCATGTAAACACCCTCCTGTCTTTGAGTCTCTGGAGGATTTCTTTGTAGATAAAGGCAAGAAACCCACTATTTTTAATTGCTCATTCTACTTCCAAAGGGTTGTCCAGCATAGAAATGCCCAAAATCATAAAAGAGGAGAGAGAACTTGCCTGGCCTGGCAACTAGCTCAGACTACCTCTCAACTAATCACCAATGTACACAGCTTCCTACACTAATGTTCTCTTATTAATTTCTTCATCACTTCCTTCTTTCATCAAGAGCAAGATAAATAGAAGTGACATTGAGTAAGCATCAATTGAAATTTAATATCTCATTTAAGAGGATTTGAGAAAAGTTGAGAATGCCAGTATTTTATATAAGAAGCTTCTGAGGCTCCTGGGATCAACTCAATAGAGACCCCATAGCTTGTAGATGTCAGAAGAGAATAGAGAATGTGTCACTCTGGACCTTGTGTGAGTCCCTTTATAGTTTGCAAATGTGGTTAGCTCCTAAAATTAGGTATTGAGTGGACTTCAGTCCTGTCTGAAGATTTTGATCTAGAGTTTTGTATCTCATTCTCACACAATTTTCCAAAGAAGTTCCTATTATTTTGTAAATAGTAAACATTGGGGCCCTGACTTGGGAAACATCATACAGTAGAAATGTGAGGAGTTCAAACCCCAACTGAGACGTTGGCAACCAGGCCCTTATGCATTGCCAGGTGTTCCAACAGAATGCACTGTGCCTGGGTGAAGTGGGGAGCAGAGCCTGCTGAACAGAGCCGCTAATTCAAGTACCTCTTACCTACACTCCCCCCAGGACACCAAAGGCTTCATTTCTGTGGAGAAAAACAATTATGTCCTATAAAATGTTTACATGTGTATGTTTCTACATTCAAACAGCCAAGTGAAACTCAACTGTAAATAAATTCTTTTAGAACCAGGGTCTTTTTGATGAAGAAATTCATAGCAAATGTTCAGTAAGAAAGATTTTCTGCTCACTATCAACCTTGTTTTCTTACAGTCACATTGCTGAGTCACTATGATTTTCTAGTTTTGGTATCTCAGGAGTTACTCTGGAACATTCTTTGTCAATCAGATAACCCATGAGTTCTGTGTTTGCTTATTTGTTATATGTTCAGTCTTGTGGTTAACTAATGAATGAAATCTTTATGTTCTTCCTGATATTAAAGGACACTGAGGAGGCTCTACTTTGTCATGATAACAATTTCACAATGACTGTAAAGAGATAACTGGGGACCATCCTAGAAAGGACGAAGCAAGAGATATTTCCAAGAATATAATCAGATGACGGCTCAGCTCTTAGGTGTGTAGAATGACAGAGAGTGTGGCATTATACAGAACTATGCCTGTTAAATAGTGATGTTCCTTTGGGAATCACAGGCAGTGTCAGAATCTAGTCCTGCAGCTAATGTGGTTAAAGCACTGTGAGGGTGTGAGAGTGCTACCCATTTGTATTGGGTTATGGAGATCTGGAATAGGGAATACTTCAAAATGTGTCTGGTACAACCTGAGCTAAATTAGCAAACTCATTCCAGAGAATGTCTTAGTCAGGGTTACTTTAGCTGTGATAAAGTATCATGACCAGAGCAAGTTGGGGAGGAAAGGATTTATTTGGCTTACACTTCCTTATTACCATTTATCTATCACTGAAGCAAGTCAGGACAGGAGCTCAAACAGGGTAGGAACCTGGAGGCAGGAGCTGTTTCAGGGACCATAGAAGGGTGCTGCTTACTGGCTTGTTCCACATGGCTTGCTTAGCCTGCTTGCTTATAGAACCCTGGACCAGAAGCCCTGGGCTTGCCCTGCCACGATGGGCTAAGCCCACCTTCATGAATCACAAGTTAAGAAAATGCTTGCCTACAGCTCGATCTTAGAAAGGCTTTTTCTCAATGGAAGCTCCCTCCACTCTGATGACTTTCAAGTTGACCTCTAGCACTAGCCAGGACAGGATCCATAGTATGATTATCATTACCATAGACCAAAAAAAAAAAAAAAAGATATAATAAAGATTTTTTTATAAAGTAATTTAATACATGGGAGAGTTCTGTGGGATAGAGAACAATAGATCATACTGAGGAGGACAGCCCCAGGCCATTTTAGTGGGTTTGAGGACACTGACTCCTGTCTGCTGATTTTAGGCATGTAGGAACATGGATGATAAATTGAAAGAACAGGCCGGGTTCCGCCGCCGGGACCGGTGCTCTCTGCGGCGTCCCAGCACACTCTGGAGCAGGGGGCAGCTGAACTCTGCACCTGGCCACACCCACAGCTCCTGCTGCTGCTGAGGGTATCTGCAAGGATCCCTACTGCGACCCCGAACTGAGTGAACTGAGCAAACCAACTGCAGGGGTCTCTGAGGGGTGGATTCGAACCCTGA
>PVIH01004826.1:0-133680 GCA_004025045.1 Sigmodon hispidus
GTTTGCCCTTTGCTCCTCTCTTCCCTTTTGTCTGCACTTTTTTGTCTGCAGACTTATCCTTTCCCGCGGCGGCCTTTTTCGGCTTCGCGTCCACCTTGGCTGGGGCGGGCTTGGCCGACAGCCTGGCAGAGCGTCGTTTGGGCTCCGCCTTCGCCGCTCCATCCGCGGTAACCTTCCTCTTGGGCATCGTGGCGACGCTAGGTGAGAGGTGCGTGAGACACCGAAGCTGTCACGGAGATGCACTGCCTAGCAGATACTAGACGAACTGCTGCGACCCGCCGCGGGGGCGGTGGGAGAACCGGATGGAACCGGATTGGAGCCCGCCCCAGGTCTTGTATTTGTAAGATCGCCACTCTCTTCTGGAGTTACCATGTTGTCCTTTGTATTATTATGTAATTTCTTGCACTGACGTTTGCCCATGGCTTCAGTGGTTCACGATTACATGGGTCCTGGTCAGTTGTGGCACTCGGGTTTGTGTGCCTCCTGTCACCTCTTTGGTCAGGGTTTGATTCTGTCTTTCAGAGACCCCTGCAGTTGTTGGTTCACTCAGTTCGAGGTCGTGGTGGGTAGCTGTGCAAATTCCCTCAGCAGGAGCTGTGGGTGTGGTCAGGGGCACAGCTTACCTGCCCCTGCTCCAGAGTGCGCTGGGACTCTGCAGAGAGCACTTGTTCCTTGGAGCGGAACCGAAAGCAATGGGAGCTCAACTCTCCCTCCCAGGCTAGGATATAGGAGCTGAGGCCTGCTGATCCCTCCTCACCTCTGGTCAGGGTCTGAATCTGCCCTTCAGAGACCCCTGTAGTTGGTTCGCTCAGTTCACTCAGTTCGAGGTCGTGGTGGGAGCCATGCAGATTCCCTCAGCAGGAGCTGTGGGTGTGGTCAGGGGCACAGTTTACCTGCCCCTGCTCCAGAGTGCGCTGGGACTCTGCAGAGAGCACTTGATCCCTAAAGAGAGATTTCAATAGGCCACCCTCAACCAGAACACTCACTCTTACTTAAAAATGCTCTGCTGTCTCTCTTGTGAGCACCTACAAAATCTCAGACTTCACCTTACCAGGAGATACCTGAGCTTCAAACACTTCTTTCAGAAATATGAGTCTACTAATAATATGTTAGAATAATTCAGGATAGTAGAGAATAACCACTCAAATGGAAAGAAACAAAAGGATGGCTGTAATTTCACTGCTATCATGAGCAAGCCAATGTCAGTGTTCAATTTGAAAGGTAAACACTGGGCAATGACTCAATACCCAGCTCTATGGCAGACTCAGAAGAAGACATAGAAGCTACCTGTGAACCTCTGACTTCAAAGAAACCCCATGAGTGCTTGAATTACTGTAGATAATTACAAAACAATAGCCTAAATGTAGTGAATGCATGCTGAGGCTCTTCACAGCCACCACAGAAAGTTAAGTGCTACTGTCAATGATGAACCTCACTTTATAGAAGTTGCAGGCACACAAAGTCAATCACCTTCCCCCGGGTCATGAGTGCAATAACTAGCTGGGCTGAGAAGGAAACTGGATGTCTCATCCCAGGCCCACACTTAACACTTGCTCTTTTTGTTTCTCTCAATTGCTTGCTCATAATAGGCAAGTTGAAAGCAGGAGCCTTGCTGAAGCCTTACACCAATTTCACCAATGATACCAGGATCATAAGGCAGAAAAATGTCTTCCCGAACCAAGAATTTTACTCAGAAGAATAAGAAGAACAGGAATGATTCTTCCTTTCTGTGAATTTTCCTGTGAACCTGACATAATTAGCAAATAGGAGCAGTGTGTGTCCATAGGAGCAAGCTTCTATATTAATCCACCTTCAAATTTTCCTTTCCTTATGTTTCAGTGAAAGTTTTGGAGGAAGAAATGGAGCATGCCTAGAAGTGTTTATAGTTGCCACCGTAACCTTTCAGACATGTGTTCTTGGACCTTCAGCCAAGCATGCTCCAGAAAATGTCTACCAACTGTTGTTCTTTAGTGTGCATGTGTGTGGGAACATTGTCCTATGGGCCTGACACTAAATAAGGAGAGAGCAAGCAGAGGGGGTAGCTGCATCCATCGCTGTCTGCTTCCTGACTGGATGTACTGAGACTCACTACTCTGCATAGGTGAAGACACCTTCAAACTATGAACTAAAATGGACCGTTTCTCAAGGAACTTTTGTCAAGTATTTGTTCCATCAAGAAAAGTAGCAAATTCAGTATTTAATTCAACAATAAGGTTTATGGAAGAAAAGAATCAGCTGCACACTGTCTTCTCAAGGTCTAATAACAAGTTTTTCCTTTTAATCAATTGTCTAAAGAAACACCAAACAGGGCATAGTTGTTGGTTTTGCGCGTGAGAAGAGACACACACACTCACGCTACCAAGGCCACATGGGGGTTTATTTAAGAGAGTTCCCAGGTGGGTACAGGAGCATAAAAGCAGGAAAGGAGGCGAGAGAGACCGTAACATGGTGTCTCTTTTTAAGAGAAGGAGTGTGTATGAGTTTACATAGTCACATTTAGGGTCGTGCCTCTGTACGAGGTGCGTCCTGTCAGGAGCCATGTTGGCTTCACCACGTGGACTGCCAGGAGTACTTACAATAGTGGCATACATTATCGTCCCAGTACTAGAGAGGCTGAAGCAAAAGGATCACTATGAGTTCAAGTCTAGCCTAAACTACATAGTAAGGCCTTGTCTAAAATAGATATAAACTTTGAACTCAGGCCTAAAACAAACTCTTCTGAAACATTTCTATTCCACATTCTTGAAGCTTAAAAACATGATCTTCCAATGAGACAGTACATACAAAATGGTAAGTTGATGAGAATTTTAAACAAAGACTCAAAGAAAGAAAGCCCTACTCAGCCTCTTCCAGAACATATCCTGGAATCCATCACTCATTCACTGTGTATAAAAAGTTTAATCAAAAGCAAGCATTTCTCCCATAGAAAATAAACATTAACTGGTTTCAGCTCATTCATTCTGAAAATAGAACTAACCTTTTCTCATTCACCCTTTATAGCTGTCAGATTTTTTCATCGAATTGAAATCAACCAATATAACATTTTTTACACTTCCATTTTATTAAAGTTACAAGAAGAAAAAGAAAAGAGGATATTGTTTAATAACTTCTACAGCTGTTCAAAATAAGCAAGCATACACAGTCTAATAGATTTCAAAGGTTTTACTTAGCACTGGGCAACACTACCAGATACTGACAGCAGTGGTCCTTTGGCACTTCAAGCCTAGTATGAGCTTGGCATACTACACTCCAGTCCTGGAGGTGCACACTTTAGAAACTGAATTCTGCTACAGCTGACAATTCTGACTAGCGCATTTTCCCATGACACCACAATTATATAGGGCACAGGGCTACCTATAAGCATTAGTTCTATCTAGTCAAAAAGACAAAATAAAATTGTAATATGTACATATTGATGAGTTTTGCTCTTGGAATTATCTTTATGAATAGGAGTCATACATAATAAAATGCATACATTGCAAGTAAGTGTTCAAATATATTTTAGCAGTCAATACATTTTCATCTTCCTCTAGAGCCCCTTCTAGTTATTCTCAGACTCCTGGCCATAGGCAGCTACTGAGCTGTTTTAGTCAGTATAGATTGTCTCCCTGTCTAGAAGTCCATGCAGTACATGCTGTTTGGTTCTGGCTTATTTCACTCAGCACCATTTTAGTCTTCATCCATGCTGCTGTGTGCATGTGTGTCATGTGTAGTTTTATCTTGCTGAGCATGGCCTCATTGCAAGGTTGTGCCAGTTTATTTATATGCTCACCTATTAGTGGATATTTGGAGGTGTTCTGCTTTAGATGCAATGACTAAATCTTGCAAGTGTGCAACAGTGTGGCATGTACTTGTGTTGGTGTGTGTGTCTGTGTGCATGAACATATCTATGTGCAAGTGCATGTACTAATTTGGATAGCAATCTTTCTTACCCAAACATGATCAAAATGTCTCTATTCACTGGAGATTAATTTATGAATATGGTGTGAGAGAAGGGGTTGAGAATTATTTGTCTCTCTCATAAGGTATCCAATTCTCACCACATATCTTTTTTTAAATCTACACTTTCTTCATGAAATCACTTTGGTGTAATTGTCAAATTATATCTACTACTCTGTGCTAAATGTCTGCCATTGGCCATAAACACTTACTATTAGTTACTATGTGGTCACCTTTGAAACTACTCATATCAGGGGCTCCAGCTTTTTCTTCTCTTCATTTTTTTGTTGTTATTTCTGGATTCCCCAATACATTTTTACTTATTTCTAATTATATATCTGAGTGTGGATGTTTATGAGTGTAGCACATACAGAAGCCAAGAAAGGGTTCAGAACCCCTGGATTTGGAGGTACAAATGGTTGTGAGTCACCTGATGTGGGTGCTAGGAACCAAACTTGGTTCTACAAGAGCAACAAGTGCCCTTAACACTAAGCCACCTCTCAAGCTCCTTTTGTAGAGAAGCCTGCCAGCATTTACACCAGGGTGAAGTGAAATCTTCAGACGTCAGCTTCTTAAACTGATTCACAACCCTGCAGGGCTCATGTAACTGAATGTGGGGATTACAGAACTTTGGCACTAATGTTTCTAGTGTGTCCTGCATACCTTTGATTCACTGACAAGCTCTGAACATACCTCATTTATAGACACTAATGATTTATTCCTTATAGAAACAGGAAAATAGTTTCCTTTTAGATTTGTTATATTATCTCATTTGGTTAACCATAGAGTCCTGCCCCCGCCAAAAAAAAAGTTACACTTCTAATGAAGACATTTTGGACTCAAGACAGTGAAATTAGCCCTTGATGTTAACAGCATCTCATGGTCTAAATGAGCATTTGTTTATGGATTCTCAAAGCCTGAGCATTTGTACAGCCAAGAATCTGGGGAAGCAGAGGGTTAAAATCTCAACCATAAACCAACCCTGTATTCTCCAGCCCTGAGCAACAGGTCCAGCAGTATTCCTTTTAGAAAATCCCTACAGCCTTATTGGGGCAAATAAAAAAAAAGTTGAGTTTTTACTTTTTGATAAGTAATGTTATATATCTCCCATCAAACCTGTATTTATGTAGACAAGTGGATTCTTTAACTCTGGACCCTTCTCCCCACAACATTCAACCTAGAAAGATTCTGTGTGTTCTAAGCAGGAGTAGGAGAAGACAGAAGACCTGGATGTGGACCAAGAAACTGTTCTAACAAATTCAAACACCAGGTCACAGCTGCAGAGAAAAGTCCATGAATCTCTCTTCTCTGTTAGTTAATGAACCTTTTCTCATGTGAATTCTTCCTCCTACACATACCTACAAGATTTTCACTGCGCCCGTGTGAGTTCTGTGTGCTGCTCTTTACTCATCTTTCATTCTAAGATGGGCATCTTAACTCTTGAGAGAATACAGAGTAATGATGAAAGCAACTTTTATTGAATTTCCATGAATCTTATTATTAAGCAAAATCTTACATGGGAGAAAGGCTTTATTAAAGCATAAAATGTTTCCAATGAATGTCTTCAAATTTCATTTGTAGAGGCTTCATGTTTAATTGAATAAATGAGACAAATCTAATCTTAAAAAGTAAAATTTCAATCAAAATCTTATTTTCAAGGTTAATTTATTTTAAAAAGCCAACATGTCCTTGGTTGTTTTAATTCATCATTAGAGTAAATGACAGGAAAAGAGAGTTTAACCTAGTATCATATTCAACCACAAACGGTCCCTGCTCTCAAATCAGTGGGCCTTGTCCCTGTCTCAAGGCCTTTGTTGTAGTGTTCCTTTGAAATAGCTGCCAGTCTTTTACTGTTTTCTTATGTCCTAATTTGCCCTGCTACATCTCCCTATCCACATGATCTCCAACCATGCTTGCAGTAAGATTTTCCAGGATCATATATCATTCTCATTAGTTTCTTGGTTAACAAGATCACCCAGAGAATCCATAATGAATATTTTCAAATGCCTTTCATGGCAATCCTTGCAATCTGTTTCTAATATGTTTTCTGTCTCCCTACATCTGCAGAGGTAGGGATCACCCATATACAGCATTCTTTCATGCATTTTTTAATTTTGCAACCTCAAGTCTTCCAACAGCATACAAAGTTTGCACATACATGAGTTAACAAGCATATGTCTTCATACCTTTATAGATATTCTCTTGTTAACCTGATATTTACAAGGATGCCTTTTGTGACTAAGATCCTGGAAAGTCTGATGAATGTACATATGCACTAAACTTCAATAGGAAGGATACCCTGTGCACAATAATTCCTCAAAAAATTTTTTTGATGGGAACTGGATGCTACCTAAACATCCTCTCCCATACTTTCTAGAAATCAAACAAATCTATTAAGGCTGTGTGTTGCATAACTATGAGAGACAGAATTGCAACTCGAAATGCAAAACAAAATTATGACCCAAACACCACCAACATCTGGACACATCTGGAAGTAGGGAAAAACTGCAGGGAGGGGCACTGTACTAAGAGAACGCTTAGATAAAACAAGGTGGGAGGGGCTGCCGCATCCTTACTGCTCCCTTGGTGTGAGGACATCTAAAGCAGTTCTGCCCAACAATTCCATTTTAATTTCATCTCCATTCAAAGCCCATTGAAGGTAGCAGCCTGCTTGCTTCAAGTCATGGTACTAATGAGTTAGCACCATTAATGCTAAAGCTCAGTCTGAAGTAATTACCTCCAGAGGCATTCCAGCTTCTCAGCAGCAGTGTGGGAAGTGACTGAGAGGCGGAGAGTGCTTCAGAAGTCTTTAAAGCAGATGGCTCTGAAAACCCCACACTTGGAAACTGTCATTCCTACCAACAATGATTTCTGCTAGAACCTAGTTCCCAGAAGTGCGTTGACACTACTGGAGACTCTAGGCTGGAGATTTTCAGAAAACATCACTACCCCACTGTGCTTTCTTATGCTGTTCTGTCATTTCTGCCTTCCTTGTTGCTGTCTTGTTCTTGATGTTTATCTGTAAATCATGACATCCTTCCCACAGAAAAAGAATGAAGTACAGGGAACAATAATTGGTACATTTGTGGCTTACAAAAGCACCATCAAAACAAAAAAGTAGACTTGATATTTGTAAAAGGCCTGGACTGAAGTGATGGAAGATTCACGGTACCCTGCTCCTTTTCTCTAGAGGGTAACCACTGTAGTGAGGCCTATGTGGCTTCTGGGGCAGATATTCTGTGAGGACCAGAGCAAGTAACTCCTATTAGTTGCTCCAACATATGTAACAAGTGGGCTTAGGGTATCTTGTGGTGCCTTGGATGTCAGCCATATGTACACCTCACCCCAATCCTAAAGGCCCAATGTAAGGCCCTTCCTTCCTCTGCTCTTGTCTGGGCTAAATTCAGTTTCCCAATGAAGTATACAGGGATGCAAGCACTGATCACCTCTGAGGTATCTTGCCTTCTCCTAGGGTTTGCTTAGCCACTATGATATAATCTGTTAGCAATTCCTTCCCTTGTTGCCTCCATACAAGTCTGTTCTGCAACTAAGCAGCCTGGACTGCTATTTAAGAGGTATTGTTGCCCTTAATGCTTGTTGAAAATGCCTTCCTGGTCACAAACTTCCACCAACCCTTGCCTTCTCCCTGCTAGTCCTAGCCCCAGACCTTCAACCACTGACATCACAAAAGCCTGTGATTTTAGCACCCAAGGATGGAGTCAATGGGAAAATATTCTGGGGCTAAGTCCCTGGCCTTCTCTCTCTAAACTGGTCCCAAACCCTCTCACGCTCTCTGGAGTGGTTCCTGCATCCTGTGGTCCTCCCCTCCTGTGCTGGTCTTGTTCTTCAGGTGACCTTGAAATGTTTTCTCCTCCGTGATTCCTCTCCATCTCCCTAAAAAGTCTTCCTTTCTCCTGCTGCTTCATCCCCCCCTTATTATCCACAATGCTGCACTGGACAGTAGGGGTTTGATCTTTCTTTTCCCTCTGCAGAGCCGGAAACTTCACGTGGGTTGGGATGATATATTTGTGGTCTGTCATCAGTCCCTATAGCACTTAAGTCCATGCTGATTACTTACTTAGGAAAAATACCCTAGGATCCTCTGATGATAGGTTCTGAGAGGCACAGTGATATATTCACTCTGCAGCATCGTTCAGAGGGGCTGTGATGAGACAGACAGTATGCTCAGCTCAGTGGGGACTCTAGCCTCTTGCAGTTTTCAGTCTAGCATGGAAGATAATTTCAAAGAGTGATGAAACTATCATGGAGTATGTATGATTGCATTTCCCTTTATAGTATTCTCACTCAGGAGGTTGGGCTTTCCAGTTAGAGCCATGGTACATTCCAAAAAATGAATTTTTATTTACCTAGTAATTTTTAAATAAAAGATTTTCCTTGAACACACAGATTCAGCAGAATCTGGCATAGGTCTATAGCATATTTTTCTTTACATGTTTTGGAGACAGAAGAAACTAAAAAAGGAAAGAAAACATGCATTTAAGATGTTTAGGATGTTTGCAAATAAATCAGTATCTTAAGAGCAAGGTCAAAGCACAATATTATTTTAGTATCCTTATGAGTCAAGTGGGCTGTTTCATTCTGTTAATGGGGGGATAAAATAAAGTGATATTTCTGCCAAGAGTTCATTCTTTCAAATTAGTCTAAAGCAAAGAGGGGAAGCCATAGAAAAGGGCTCTGAGCAGGTTCAGAGCTGTAGGATGATGAGAAGCCTATGCTGTTGAGTGATTTTCATAACAGAAAGCACCAAATTTAATTTTATTTATATATACATATATGTGTACACACACACACACACAAGTATGAAATCCTACATTCAAAGAAGAGGGTCAGATGTTGTAAAAGATTTTTGGGACCTGTTTGGATCAGAAGTTCAGACCTTCCTCACAGTGGCTTTTCTCCCCAAAAATGATTTTATATCATATCCTCCCCCCTTTTCTTGGAAAGAAATTGACTATGACCATTAACCATTTATAATGAAAACAAACATTAATAAATATGTTTAGGAAATTGGATTTAGCTTTTTACTACTTTTTGCTGATTAAGAGTGCTGGCAATCTTACGGGGCTCTAGAGTCTTGATGAATCATCTTAATTGGCATCTTGGAAGCTGATCTTTTCATCAGAGAATTTTTAGGTGGCCTTGGGAAATGAAACTACATTTGCCTGGAACCAATCTATAGGTTTTGATTTTTTGTAGAGACAAAAGCAGAAACTTTTTTCTCAAGCAACATCTTATAAACAGATTTTAAAGTCAAGCTATCTTTAAAATATATATATTTGTTTAATTTAGAAGCCTTAGCAATTAATTGGTTTTTTTTTGCAGTTAGCTCATTAAAAGTTAAAAAATTAAAAGAAAACACAATAAGTATAATCTAGACTCTTTGAATATTTTTTATCTTTATGTAGCTTACTATATTTTTATACTTTATTTTTTTAGGGCCTTTTATTATTTTTTTTCTGAAACCTATGTATGTTTTACACACATTGTACTCTGT
This sequence comes from Sigmodon hispidus, assembly GCA_004025045.1. Taxonomy (NCBI): domain Eukaryota; kingdom Metazoa; phylum Chordata; class Mammalia; order Rodentia; family Cricetidae; genus Sigmodon; species Sigmodon hispidus. The sequence goes on from PVIH01004826.1 coordinate 9,455, forward strand.
TTAGAGGTTTTGTGAGTCTAAATTTGTTTTATTGAGAGTCTTTAATCATTTTTTAACTAGAAGAGCTTTTAAAATGTTAGTATTGTTGTGATTGTTGACTCTGCCCCTTCTGGTGGCTTTTCAATATGGTGGTGGTGCCTGCTGCATCTATGCTTGCTATCAGCAAACAGAGTGGACCCACGAAATGCTGTTATTAAAAGAACATTTTTGTCTTTGTCGTTTTGTTTGTTTAATATGAGAAGAAACTTTGAATCAATCACACTTATGCCAAGTCTTTCATAAGATGTATGGGTTTAAGCTGTGTGCCATGAACATGCCATTTGTAAATTTTGGCCTGAACACCGTGCTGTCTCTGTACCATAAATCAATTTAGATATGCAATTTAGAAAGCCGCTTTTGGCTCTGATTTTAGTTGCCCAGAATGCTTTTTAAGCTTTTTAAACTTTTTCAGGCTTTAGACACCCCATGTTGGGCGCCATCTGTTGTAAAATATTTCTGGGACCCATTTGGACCAGAAGTTAGGACCTTGACCACAGCAGCTTTTCCCCACAAAAATGATTCAGATGTTTATGTCAATTTCATACTGTTTAGCCTGTGTCTCAAGCTCATTGCTAGCTAGCTCTTTCATTTTAATTCAACCCATTTCTAGTAATCTACCTGCCATGTGGCACAGCCTGTGGCTCTCCTGGATTCCTTACATGGTTCTTCTTCGGGGGTCAGATGGAGACTAACTGACTCTACCCTCTTTCTACCTGTCTCTACTCTGATTTCCTGCCTATTGCTATGGTGCTCATCATAGGCCAAATAGTTACTTTATTTACATACAGAAAACAGTCCTACCACAGTCAGAGTTCTGAGAAGCCTCGTCATAGAGTAGTCTGAGGTCAAGTGACTATGAAACAAAACTGCTTGGACACAAGTATTTGGATCTTCTCCAGCCAGGCCAAAGGTGATCTATGCCTGTACCTGATGGCCACTTTGGAGTGTGCAAAATAGGAGACAGAACAGTCATATGATTCTGTGAACATTAAACAAGGTAATCTGTGTAAAACATTTAGAATAATATTTGGCATATTATGAAAAACAATAGGACAGCAAGGGGACTTAAGAGTAGAGGTACATGCTGCTAAGCCTGATTAACTGAGTTTGGCATCTCTCTCTCTCTCTCTCTCTCTCTCTCTCTCTCTCTCACACACACACACACACACACACACACATACACACACACACACACACACACACACACACACACACACACGGGAATGGAGGGGGAGAAATATTTTTTAAAAAATTGTAGGTGCTGCCCAGGCCGTACTCCCAAGTACTGCCTTGGCCCCATGGCCTGGAGCAGGTGGGCATCACCTCAATAAACAAATATGTGATGGGTGGTGGTGAAAGGAGAAGAATTGAGTGATGTGTGCACTAGGGAGAGAGGTGAACTGCAGACATGGTTGGGAAGGAAGGATCTCACAGATATTAAAAAATAAAAAAAGGGCAAAATAGATGAGATTAAAACCATTCACACCCTGAACTGAGATTGTCCATGCTATCTATGCTTTTCAGGCATGGAGGCTGAGATAATATCCTCACATTCTTCTATCTGCTTCCCAGACTTTTCCTTTAAATTTAAACTAAATGTTGTGATCTCAGTCTGTAAGGGGCTTGCCTTGAAAATATGAGAACCTGAGTTCAGCCACTAGATAAAATATGGTTATTTTTTAAAAACCAGAAATAGTGCATGCTTATAATCGCAGCAGTAGGGAAATAGAAACAGGAGAATCCCTATGCCCCAGTAGCCAGCTATCTTAACCCAGTTAGGTACACCAGGTTCAGCAGAAGATCTTGTTTCAAAAAAAAACAAGGAGAACAGCACCTGAGGGATGTCTTCTGGCCTCCACATGCACATGCATTTGCACACTATAAACACACAGCCACACACCAAAAATAACCATGTGGTGTTTATTATGCTACCTGTAAGCTGGATTTCTATGATATATGATATAATATGTATAAAACAAAGAAAGGCAAAGACTGCTATTGAATGCCTCGCCTTCCTATGAAAATGTTTGCCAAGAAACTTATTCACAGAAGCATAAGACACTCCTGGCAGAAGGCAAGCTTTCTTAAACAAGTACAAAGTGATTCATTTGCTCAGAAAAGGACCACTAGACTGATGATTATCCTATTCAATAGGGGTTGTTGTGGCAACATTGCAGGCACTACCCTTGTTTCCAGTGCATGAACATACTTCCATCTCTGAGGAGACACAGGCAGGCTTTAGAGTTGACTTCTGTTCCCTTGATTCAATCAGCAACTATCACAGAGGAAAGGTTCCCAGACTGGCGACTCCAAACCCAGCCTGTACCACCTTGCTGCATCAGCAGGAAGCCTTTAGCCTGCATGGATTCAGCCAGCCCTTTCATGGCACTTGGCACTTGGATGCACTCCCTGCTGCTTGCCAATTAGTCTGAAGCAGCTCCTTCTCTAAGGCTGTGGCCATGAGAACAGCAGTTGCCAATTCTCTCAAGACCAAAGGATGCTGAACCCAATGTTTGTCACCAGCCTGGACTTAAAATATCCTTGGCATAACCTTGCTGAACCCTTAAAAGATTATTGTCAATGCAGGAGACTAGCCTACAAAAAAAGGAATGTGCTCACCGGGAAACTACCTTTGCATGTTGCTTTAGATAATTAGAGCAAGCACAATAACTAGATTTGGGTTTTCAGCTCCTCAAACCCACTGAGGAATTTGGCATTGTCCTGGGAATTTTAATGCCAGTTTTTTAATGCACTGTCCTAGAATGTTGGTAAGTGGTTGTTTTGGTTTTTGCTGTTGTTATTTGGGTTTTTTTTTCTTAACTCAAGTTAAAACTTGTCAATGGTAGGACATCTATGAAGCAGGGATTTTTAAAAAGGTTAAAAATACCAGTGGAGCCTATGTGGAAAACAGTCATGTGGAGTCCTGGACAGAAGGGTAGGGGAACCACCTGCAGCCTAAACTTGTGTGTATTCAGCAAGGTGCTCCAACGTCACTCCACAAAATGTGCTGTTTCTGGGCTCTTCTCAGATCCTTTGAAATTTGCCTTCTATGAAAACAGAACACAAAATAAGACAAAAAGGTTACATGGGCAAAAATCCTAAGAACAAAGTCATCATTCATTTTACAACATAAGGAAAATGGTACTTTGTATGTGAAAACTCATTTTTATATAAAAATGTTGAACAGGTTGATCCCTAGAGACAAATGTACATGTGCAGTACATGTCCAACCATAATAGCATGTGTTCCCAGCCTTGCCAGTTCCAGGATGTTAATAGGCCCATGAGAAAAGGAATGGAGAGTTCAGAGTAGTAGACGCTGACATGGTGACAGGGACCACAAAGACGCTCTCCAGAGGCCACTCATGGACGTGTTCACAGACAGAATGCCAGTGGTTGATCAATCTGAAAAAGCCAGTGGTCCACGAACCTTGTGGTTTCTTTCCCAGAAGCTATTTCTACCAGTTTATTTTAAAAAAAAAGTCAATTTTTCCTTCTTCTAGAGCATCATGAAGAGGGCAAAACACCTACTGGGGTGCTAAGCAGACAGATAATCCATAAATCTGTGTGATTCAAAGGAAAGTGACATCAAGGATGTCAAGTGGTCAATTAAATAAGTCAGGGAATGCAGAGAAGGGGTACAGAAATGAGTATGTGAAACTGGCAAGTGATTTATTCATACATAAGCCTAATTAAGTGATCTTCTTATACATTAAGTGGGGAACTCATACAGAGAGAGGGGAGGGAGGGGCAGAGAGGGAGGGAGGAAAAGAGAATACACACAAGTGTGCATAAGCTCGTGCAGGTTAAAATGGAAAATTGGGGTGGCCCACATGCTGACTCTTTCCAGTAACTGATGATTTCCAACAAGTTTACTGTCTGTGTATAAGCTTCAATGCAAGAATAAGAATGTTTTATTGCTGTCTCTTCACAGCAATAAAAACCCCAACTAAGACACCATGACATAGCACCCACATATAATGAACAAATGTGGTGCTATATTATGTATCTAATAAAGTTTGCCTGAAAAACAGAAGACAGAGTCAGCCACAGATTTAGCCTGACAGTCAGGGAGTGGTGATCCATACCTTTAATCCTAGCACTAGAGAGGCAGTGGCAGAGATCTGGATGGATCTCTGTAAATTCAAGGCCAAACAGAGCAAGGAGGTGGTAGCACACATCTTTTATCCCAGCACTTGGGATCCCAGCCTCTGTTCCTAATACTTTGGAAACATACACAATCTTAGTACTAGAAAAGTTGAACCAGAAAGTAAGATAGCCAGGCAGAGAAAGAAAGATAAGGCAGGAGGAGGCAGGAGCTGAGCGTTTTGCGTTAGCTGAGGACTCAGGTATTCAGTCTGAGGATTACTGAAGACAGGCCTAAAAAGTTGGGTAAGAAGTGGATGTGGTTTGTTCCTCTGTCCCTCTTATCTTTCAGCTTTTACCTAATATCTGGCTTCAGGTTTTTATTATTAAGGCAAATTAGTATTCAAGCATTAAACAAATTTTATTCTCATCATATTTCTCTGCAATGCAAATTTGTACATACATGTTTAAATTTTAAACTATAAACACAAGGCTATAAATGTTAACATATTTTGGATTCTGGTTATGAAGTCCAACTAAATATGTATAATAAATGAATAAATGTATGGAAATATGGCCAAAAATATGGATTCTGTAGTCTGTCTAGGTTGAAAACCCAGATCTGCCCAGCTGTGCCAACTTGGGCAATGTTCTTAAGCTCTCTGAATATCCATTGACCTAATAGTAGTATCTAGTTCTCAGAGTCAAGCTCAAAGACTCCTATGTTCTAAAGATTTATTTTATATTCAGTTTTGTGTATATGTTTGTCTGTATTAAGTACATACTCATGAGTGTGGGGCCCAAGAAAGTGGGAGGTACCAGCTTTACCTGGACCTGGAGTTACGGACAGTTATGAGCTGTTTATGTGGGTGTTGGCTGGGGACTGAACTTGAGTTCTCTGTAAAAGCAGCAAATTCTCTTAATTACTGACCCATTTTGCCATTCATCTTAAGAGAATTTGCTGAGTTAAAATATGTACCAGAGTTAAGACACCACCCCCCCATACCTCCCCACCCCTTACACCCCCACCCCCGCAGCATGACATTTGTTCTTCTTTTTTTTTTTTTTTTTTTAATTTGCCTTGGTATTTGTCTGGAACTGGGAACTGGAACTACAGACAGTTGTGAGCTGCCATGTGGGTACTGGAAATTGAACCCCAGTCCTCTGGAAGAGCAGTCAGTGCTCTTAACTGCTGAGCCATCTCTCCAGCCAAGAACAGATGTTTTAAAGAAAACATTTAATTGGGGTTTGTGGTATGTATATGCCCTAGAGGGCTTTAAGGGCCTGGGGCCAAGCGTGGCCTTAGTCAGTTTAAACTGGTTATAAATGGTGCCTTAAAAAAAAAAACGTGCTCATAGCCATGAGGCCCCTTAATTGAGCACTTTCTCATAAACCAGCCTGGGGGGCTTGGCAGCAGAGGCATAGGTCTAATGTGAGATGACCAGGACCAGCAAGAGATGACCACGCCGCAGCCGCAGATGCCAGCAATGCAGAGCCCTTCCCCTTGGCTGGATGGAGGGTATATATAAGGCTTACCCTTCCTCAATAAATTGGGCTTTTTTGTTTCAGTGAGCCTCCCAAGACTGAGTTGCTGTTTCCATGCCTTCTCATCCCAAAGGGAGCTATCATAGCCAAAAGGTCCAAAGCATAGCCAAAAGAGGTGGCTAGCTTACAGTTTCAGAGGTTCAGTCCATTATCATTGAAGACAGAAAACTTAGCTCAAGAAACCCCATTTTGCATTCTAGTAGCTATTTTATAAAAAGGTAAAATAAAGTTTAATTTCGCATTTCTGGCAGGAAGACCTGCCCAGTTCTTGAAGAAGAATGGGTTCCTAGCAGGGGTCCTGCTCAGTTCTGGGAGAAGAATAGTCACGCCTGACCAGTCCTTGGAAAAGGACATGTCCTAAAAGAATAGACCTAGCAGGGGGTCTCCCCAGTTCTGAGAGAAGAATAGCTTCCTACCTGCCCAGCTCTGGGAGATTAGCCAAGACATTTGCCCAGTTCTGGGAGAGGAATAGATTCTTGTTTACCCAGTTCTGGGAAAAACCAGTCACCCCAGGTAGGGTCCAGGTGGGGTCCATCCAGGTGGGGTTAAAAGATACTCTGGAGCAGAAAGACCCTAAGTATGAGCCAGCCAGTAGCATGTCAGCACCTTGTCTCCAAGCAACCAACTTTGTTGTAACTTTGGCCTATAAAAGATCCCTTGTAACCAAGAACAGCAACTATTCCTTGCTCTGTTCTCACAGAAGCTTGAAGTAAGCTCCCTGCCTGTCTTATATTGCACTGCCAATAAACTTTGCTATTGCATTCCGGACATCCCTGTCTCCAGTGGTCTCTCTGGGGCACAGCAATCATCATAGCAGGGAACATGTCGAGTATAAGCAGATGTGGTGCTGAAGCTGAATGCTACATATTTCAGGCAACTGACATATGGGGCGGTATCCTGAGCATAGGGGACCTCAAAGCCTGCTCCTATAGTGACACACTTCCTCCAGCAAAGCCACACCTACTAGTACCTCTCCCTGTGAGATTATGGGGGCCAATTACATCCAAACTACCACACATATTCTTATAATCCCAGCCACTGGAAAGGCTGAGGGAGAAGATTAGTACCTTTATTAGAAAAAATACCAAAGTGTCAGTATTTCTCTGTCTCTCCCTCACTCACTCCCTCCTTCCTTCCATCTTTCTTTCCCCGTACCTTCTGTGTGTATACATGTGTGTGTGTGTGTGTGCATGTATGTGTTTATGTGTGTTAAGAACACAAGGAAATGTCAGCCACCTTCAAATCTGAAGGGAAGGCCTCATCAGAACCTGACCACACTGATGTCTTGTACTCAGACTTCAGAATTGTGAGGGATATATCGCTATGGCTCAAGACACCTACTCTGTGGATGGAGTTTTGTTATCGCAGCCTAAGATGACTACCTAATATAGTAATTGCAAGAACCAAATGAGAAGCATGTGTAAAATGATAATTGTCTTGGCACTAAATAGTCAGTGATGCCAGCCACTATTTTGAAGCATGAACAACAGTGTTCATGTGAACCAGTGGCTTGGAAACCAAAGAAACAGTGTGTCACTGTACAGAAGATCTTCTACTGTTCTATTTGTATGTATATTTGATTAGTCTTGACAAAGAAAATCAGCACTACAATATTAAGGTTTTAGTGCTGGGGAAATAGTTCCATGAATAAAATACTTTCTTTGCTACTGCAGGGATCTGATTTGAATTCCCAGAGCCCAGTGATGTGTACCTGTAATCCAAGTGTTGGAGAAGAGATGGGTAGATACCTGAAGCTTAATAGCAAGCCATCCTAACCTAATGAGCAAGCTCACGGTCAATGGGAGACCTTGTCTCAAAATTAAGGTGATGCATACTAGAGAAATGACATCAAAGCTTGTCTTCTGGCCTCCACATGTGCACCAACATACAAATGGACACACACATATATATACATATACCTCAAAATTTTGTTAGATTTAAATTTTTAATGAGAAACTAGGTTTTCTTTTACATTTATTTATTTGTGTGTGTGTGTATGTGTGTGCGCGCATGTGTGTGTGTGCAGACACACACACACATGTTCATGCCATGACATGTGTGGAAGTCAGAGACCAATTTATAGGAGTTATTTCTCTCCATCCACAATGTGGGTCCTAGGGATAGAACTGAAGTTGTCAGACTTGGCAACAGGCCTTCCCCATTGAGTCATCTCAACTCTAGGTTTTTAACCATGTATGATAATTTTCTGCTTAGGAAAGAGGAGACTACCTTATATGTAAGTGCTCCATCAAAAGACTAGATAACAAATACATGTGGCATATCTGAAAAAAGAAATCTCACAATTCAAAATGAATACAGGGTTGATGGGATATATATCTTATCAAAAAATTCACTGTGAAGAAATCATTTTGCATCACATGTGAATTCTCAAGATTGATGACTTTTTGACATTTGAACCATGAAACAAACCATGCAGAATTTATGAAAGGCAGGGCTAAGGTGATATTGAAACACTTCATAAAATACAGAGCTTATCTTTTGGGATTGGCTTTGGAGCAAGCAACTAGCCCACTAAGCCACTAAAATGAGACGTTCTCCCAGGTGCTCATGTTTACTTCAGAAGCCCTGGATGTCCACTACAAAAGCATAACGTGGCTCTGGCAGTTCTGAACCTGAAGAAAGGATGAATAAAGTACCTGGCAATTCACATGTCTTCACATGTGTAACCATGCCTATGGAGGCCAGAAGACAACCACAGATGCTGTTCCTCAGAAGATATTCAGCTTGCTTCTTGAGACAAAGTCTCTCATTATCTTGGAGTTAAACAAATTGTCTAGGCTGGCTGACCAGTGAGTCCCAGGGATCCATCTGCCTCCCCAGCTCCAGGATTACAGCTGTGCACCAGCTGGGTCCCAGGGATTGTACTTAGGCCCTCATGCTTACAAGACAAGCACTGACTTAGACATTCTTCCCAGGTCTAGGAATGTGTCAAAATGACAATTACACTAGCCTGTTCCCTGTTCAAAATGCCACAACAAAGCACCAACAGGCACAGACAAATCAGCTTAAAATTTAAGAGTCCTATTTCCACAGTTGGGAGCTGGAAAAGATCAATGTCCTTGCAGAATTAAATTCTTGTGAATGCTTCTCCATGACTTTTAGGTATGCCTCTCTATCACGGTAAAAACCTGCCGCCGAGTGGTATGTTTTAAGTGAGGTTTATTTTGTTAGAATCACTTACAAAATAGAGGTTTTAGCAACGCGCCAAGCCGCCATGCCGACCCGAGGCCTTGCCGCCACGAGCCGGAAGTCCTGCCCCTCCGCCAGTGCTCTGCAGGAGAGACTGCCTGCCCTGCGCCTGCACCCTGTCTCTCTCCAGGTGTTGTTCAAATCCCGTTCTCAGCGACCACGCCCCTCTCCCTCAGCTTCTGCGTTCTGTTGTCCTGATTTCCCGCTACATCTCCCCATTTTGTCTAAATAGGAAGGTTCTAAACTAGGTATAAAACTACATACTATAGGGATCATCATAAGACAGTGTCTGGGAAAGAGGAAGGTACTAACATAAGTGAGGCCAAACTACCGCTAACAAACAACAACTACAAAGTGCAATTTAATATCTAAAATGTTGATACGAGAAAATGTACAGGGATTGCTTTAAGGCTGTTTATCTTAAACAATAGAGTTCTAAGACTTGAGTGTCTTTGCTGGAATGTGAAGTAATAACAACCTCAACTATCTAATCTTCAACACCATCAAGACCTGAGAAGGAAAATATATACCGAAAGTTGGAAGTATGAAGTAACTTCCAGAATTTAGGAGAGGACACGACAGTTAACTACCTGGGCAGTCATCCACCACTTCTCGGTACAATGGGAGCATCCATCTCTGTGGCTACTGGCCTAGGATATCTGACAAGTCTCCATAGAAGCAGAGTATTTTTGGTAGGACTGTCTTATCCTGGCTAGGCAGGCTTTGGCAGTCTCTATCCCTCATCCTGCTTGTCCATTTCAGACAGTGAGCACGCTGACAGCAGTCGGGCCAAGTGTAGTCCTTTGCCCTTCAGGCCATTATTTGCCAAACTAGACAATCTCTTTACAAGATGTCTGTGATGCTCAGCACCACCTTGAGAAAGGAACGGTGATGCCAGGAGTTGTCATGTCTCTCAAGGCCAAATTCGAGATAACAAAATCTTGAATGCCATATTCTCTTGGTCTATGAAGTGGTTGAAGATGCCTATCTATTTGGTATATTCTGACATGTTTCTGAAAAGCCTGAGTATCCTGACTGTTAGGTGATAAATCTAAGTAACCATAATCTGCAATCCCAATCAACCAAGAAAATGAGGTTAACATTGTAAAAATAAGCATTCCAAAATGAGTGTACAGCTCCTTCAAATAATTTCAAATATAACAAGCTTAGGAAAACTGACCAAAATACACATTTTGTACCAAATGACAACAATATCCTAACTATATATCATTATATATAAAAATATTTCTAAACAGATTTGTATTAAACAACTTGTTTGTATAGTACCACAAATGTTATGACTATCATAAATAATTAGAGGAAGAAATTGCATTATGGAAATGACAAGGCACTTAATACACATCAATGTGCAAAATACTTTAGACAGAGGTAGACACATGCAAAATAGGGCAATTATACATTCAACTTTGCAATATATTATCCCAATCAGACATATAGATTAATTTCCCATTTGTGTCAATATACAAACATTCGTACCATGTTCAACTTTGTATCAATATACATATTATCCAAATCAAACATATAGATTGATTTCCCATTTGTATCAATATACAAACATTTGTACCATGTCAATTCATTTTCCATTCATCCTTTAGTTAATAGTTGTTTGCAAGTATAATGATCTCCTATCTGTTCCCTTTTCTTTCTCTCTCTCCTTCTTCTTTCTTTCTTTCTTTTTTTTTAATAATATCATTCTATCTTCTACCCAAGATTTACTTATAACCATCGTCCCAAAATGATAATTGACCATAGCCCTCCCTTGGATGACCAACTTATCGGGAAAGGGACGTAGTTCTTTCATTGAGTTGCTTCATGCTGGCCTGTAGGCAATGGTATCTCTGTGGGGTCCTGTAAACTAAACAATGGTTAAGTCCTAATGAAGTAACTGTAAACATATATATATATATATATATATATATATATATATATATATAAAACCATTCCACAAATGTCTAAAACTATTCTCATCATACTGAGTCCATCTGAAATATTTGTTAAAGATATGATAAGAAACTATCTTATGACTGTCCTGATTGGTCTATACCTCAAAAGTGATCACTGAGTGACATATAGCAGGTTCCTTCTTACTCTGTCTCAATGTGTTTTGTTTGTTTATTTGTTTGTTTGTTTGTTTGTGTGTGTGTTTGTTTTCGGTGGGGGCCCCATCTTCCTTCAGGATGCCTTGTGGAGTGCTGGTAGGAGAAATTGCTTTTAATAGTGAAGGACCAATGGATATTATCAACTGAAGATATTGAACCATTAGAGAGTATTGTGTGCAGAAAAGATTTCTAAAGTAAGAGAGTAAAAAATGCAGAAAGGAATAAGATTCAAAATTTAAAACTTAAATTTAAATTTATTTAAAAGTGAGATAAGATTGGTCCCTATATATTTCATCTATTTTCTGTCCCACTTCAGGTGGCTTTTCTGACTTGAGACAGATTTTTTAAAGTTTTATTTACCAATACGCTTGGGTTTAGAGAGGGAGAAAGCCACTTGCTCCATCTGCAAAGCCAGCCTGTTTTGTTACCAAACCAGGACCTCCTACATATATATACATAATCATTAGATATAGATGTACAGTTGTGAGAATAGAGAAATTACCCTTAGTGCCTGTCAGCGTCAGGTGTCCTTGTAATCCCCTGTAGTCCTTTTAACGTTTCAAAAGTCTGAGCATTCAGCATCCTTTTAGCTTTGTAAAGAGGGTTGTATCCATTCTTCTATAAAAACAAAATTAAGACCCTGCCCCACCTTAATTAAGTGAATGTTCCTTACCACATATCCAATTGTCTTATCGGCACATGAGCCATTACTCCTCCTCAGGAGGGTTCTCCTTTTTGATCCAGTTCTTTATCAATCTCGTTGGTACCCATATTTTCTCTTTTCCTGTGGAAACAAAAGCAAAACCCCTACCCCAATGAAGCACATGCCCTGGCTTCCATTCTGAAGTTAGTACATCCTTTAAATAAACAGGTTGATTCAACTCAGAAGTCCTTTCTATTACCCAGTGTTTCTCTGCAGCTGAAGTCCCTTTCTCATCAGCATTAAGAAAGTTTAATGTCAACAAGGCACTATGTAATCTCTCCCTAGGTTTTTTCATACCACCTTTCTGTTTATGAAGAATCTCTTTCAAGGTGCGATGGAATTCCTAATATAGCCATGGCTTCCAGAAGATGAGTGAGTACTGCATTAGCATTTTCAGAACTTAGGGTGGTAGCCCACTGCATTCCTGAGTAGGTGTCAATGGTGTGATGAACATATTTCATTTACCAAATTCCGGGAAGTGAAACACGTCCATCTGCCAAATCTCATTGCTCCTAGTACCCTTAGGATTACTCCCAGCGGGCAAGGATGGTTGACTGTAAAGGGAACATTTGTCACACTTGCGCAAAATTTCCTTGGCTTGATGCCAAGTGATGGGAAAACTCTTCCTTAATCCCTTGCTATTGACATGATTTTTCTTGTGAATTTCTGAGGCTTCTACCACATTCCCTATCAATAACCGATCAATCTCATCATTACCCCATGCTAAAGGGCCAGGAAGGCCCGAATGAGCCCTGATACGTGTTATATACATAGGATGTGTTCTATTTCTGATGATATCCTGTAGCTGTACAAACAAGAAGGTTAATTCTGTATCATCAGGAATGAAGTCAGCAGTTTCAATATGACATACAACTCCTTCTGCATAATGAGAGTCGGTTATCAGGTTAAGAGAAAATCCAGGAAAATCCAATAACACCATAATAATGGCATACAGTTCTGTCTTCTGAACAGAATCATAAGGACTCTGTGTCACCTTACTGAAGTTTTCTGATTTATAACCAGCCTTAACTGTTTTATTTGCATCAGTAAAAAATGTAGGAGCTCCAGAAAGAGGTTTATCCTGTACCACACGGGGGAAAATCCAATTAGTCTTCTTTATAAATTGAATCCTTTTACTTCGAGGATATTTATTATTAATCTCCTCCAGAAACCCACTACAGGCCTTTTGCCAAGATTCATTGTCCGCCCATAATCGATCAATTTCCTCATTGGTCAAAGGTACAACAATTTCTGCCGGATCCTTTCCAGTCAGTTGTCAAAGCCTGAATTTTCCTTTGAAAATCAAATCTGAAATCTTTTCAATGTATGTTTTTAGTTTTTTACTTGGTCTATATGGCAGCAATATCCATTCTAGTATAATATTTTCCCTTTGCATTATAACTCCTGTAGGGGAATATTCAGAAGGCAAAATAACCAGGATGCAGTCGAGGTCTGGGTCTATACGGTTAACATGTGCTTCTTGTAATCTCCTTTCCACCAATGCTAATTCTTTCTCAGCTTCAGCAGAGAATTCCCTGGCACTATTCAGATCCTTATTTTCATCCAGAGTTTTGAATAAATGAACCAGTTCATAGTTTTTAATACCAATAACCGGACGTATGTGGGCTATATCCCCCCAATACCTTCTGGAAATCATTAAGTGTCTTTAATCTGTCCCTCTTAAGTTGTACCTTCTGAGGTATAATTGTTTGCAAGCCTATTTTATATCCCAAATAATTGATAGAATCCCCTCTTTGTATCTCTTCAGGGGCAATGTGAAGTCCCCAATCAGGCAACACCTTCTTCAATTCCTCAAACAGTCTTTCTAAGGTGTTTACGTCTGGGTCCGCTAACAATATATCATCCATATAATGGTAAATGATAGATTGTGGGAATTGTTTGCATATCACTTCCAATGGCTGTCAGACAAAATATTGGCACAGGGTGGGGCTATTCAACATCCCTTGTGGAAGGACCCTCCATTGGTACCTTTTTACCGGGTATGAATTATTAAAATTAGGTACAGTGAAAGCGAACTTTTCCCTGTCTTGTTCCTGTAGAGGTATTGTAAAAAAAACAGTCCTTCAGATCAATAACTATTATAGGCCATCCTTTAGGTAGCAAAGAAGGTAAAGGTATACCAGATTGTAGGGTGCCCATGGGCTGAATCACCTTATTAACTGCTCTTAAATCTGTCACCATTCTCCATTTCCCAGACTTCTTCTTGACCACAAATACAGGGGAATTCCATGGGCTGGTGGATTCTTCAATATGTTGAGCTTGTAATTGTTCCTGCACCAATTCTTCTAGGGCTAGCAGTTTCTCCTCTGTCAAAGGCCATTGTTGGACCCAATAGGTTTATCTGTCAACCATTTTAAAGGCAGGGCTGTTAGTGTCTTAGGGGTGCTTGCAGCTTTTAGACTGCATCTTTGTGCAACCTGAATGACCGACAGCTGTTTTACATAGCCTCTTGAGGTAGTACTTTCAAGGCCATGATTAGTTCTTTGGCTAGTATTTAGGCCTGGAGGAATCTTAATTTGAGTGTTCCATTGTCGTAGGAGATCACGACCCCATAAGTTCACTGCTATGTTGGCCATGTATGGCTTCAATCTCCCTCTCTGTCCTTCTGGTCCTATGCATTCTAGCCATCTTACACTCTGTTTTACCTGAGACAATGTTGCAATACCTAAAAATTGAACATCCACCTCCTTCAGAGGCCACCTGGGGTGCCAGGCCTGCTGAGTTATGATCAAAACATAAGCCCCCATGTTGACTAAGCCCTGCATAAAAATATTGTCTATTCTTATTGTCAACTTTGTTCTTTGTTCATTTATGGAGGTCTGCCAAAATACACATTTTATTGGTTTGCTGGATACCATCAACTTCTCTTGTAAGGGCAATCTATTGTCTATGGTTACATGATTTACTGTTTCAGGCTTGGAATTTGTTACTCATCCTGAGGACATTGCTCTTCCACTGTGACTGGATATGACTGAACCCCTTTTGGCTTGGAGGTCTGTTTCTTGGGGGCTTCCCGGGGGAAGCCCCGAGATACGTTTCCCGATGGTAAAAGCTTGCCATCCTTGTCTCTTATATATTTACATTGATTTGTCCAATGTCTACCTTTGTTACATCTCCTACATAGTCCAGGAGGTAGTGGCTTTCTGTTCAAGTCACTCCTGTGATTGGAAAAGTTCCCATGTATGCTTTGTCTACAATTTCTCTTTATATGGCCTGGTTTACCACAATTGAAGCAAATAATGCCTTGATTTCTCATCTTAGCATTAGCAATGGCTTTACCTACCCAATTCTCTTCATCATGGTGTAGATATTCAGCATTAAGTGCATATTGAATCCATTAGTCTATGGGTGCACCCCTGATCTTTAATGGCATGATCAATTTTTTACATGTCATATTAGCATTATCGAAGGCCAAAGAGAGTATCAATTGTTTCCTAACTGCTGAATCCGACACTGCTCTATTTATGGCCTAAGTCAACCTCTGTAAAAAGTCTGTATAAGGCTCCATTGGACCTTGTTTAATCTGGGTATATGACTCAATTCTCTGTCCTAGGTCCAAAATCTTTTCCCAAGCATTTAAGGCAGCAGTACGGCACAGCAACAGAGCATGATCATCATAAGTAGCCTGAATTGATAAATCAGCAAACTGGCCTTCCCCAAGGATTTGGTCCTTGGAGACGGGAACATTCCCTGTTTGATCTCAAGATTCCAAGGCTTTAGCCTCTTCTCTAAACCAATTCCTCCACTGGAAGTTCTGGCCATCATTCACCACTTCAGCCACCAAATTCTTCCAGTCATCAGGAATTACTCAATTCTGTGCCAACCATGAGTTCAAGGATTGCCTCACAAAAGATGATTGTATGCCATAGTTCACTATGGCTTCCTTTATTGATTTTAAATCCTTCATGAGTATAGGTTCATAATTGTATCCCACATTGTCAGAAGCCCTTTCACGTGGTTGTGGTTTTTTGGCTTCTGCCACAACTGGGAATAGAGCTAGAGGGACAGGGGGTAGTCCCCTCATGGTAACCACTCTAGGTAAAGAACCTTCCCTGCAGTAGCACCATTTAAGAGGGGGCTCTGGGTTATCTTGAACAGGTGTTGCCTCAAAATCCTTTTCTAAAATCTCCAAGCGAGCCTCATGATCTTGCAACATAGTGGTAATGGTCTTTTCCAGTGTTTTAAAGTCTTCTATAAATGATCTCTCCAATAATTTCATAGAATGGAACATTCTCCCAGTCTCCACATCTACCCTTTCCACTATCTTCTGTTCAAATTTCCTAGAGTTTCCATCCATTATCCTAAAATTTTCATTCATTTTTTTAAATTTTTCATCTAATTTCCTAAAATTTCATCAACATGAGCTCTGTACTCCTCTCTAACAAAATTTTCATCCATTTTTTTTAATTTTTCATCCAATTTTCTAAAATTTTCATCATTATGAGCTCTAAATTCCTCTGTGATCAAAGTAGACCTCTCTTCCATGGAAACAATGAGTTTCTGGAATGTCTTAATACGTTCATCCATGCCAGACATCTTAGCCTCATACTCTCTATGTTGAGATCCCTTAAAATAAGTAGGTATGAAACATATTATCACACAAAAAAGCAAAAGTACTCCTGGGTGGAGATAACCTCCAAATGCGTAATCCTGGAAATAATCCTCTATCACCATTGTGAAAAAGTGAGTAAAATTGTGAACATTTATCTGATCGGACATTTTAGAAGAAAAGAAAAAAAATTGCCTTACTCAGATGTAATGAGGACTTACGGTCAGCGGGTGTCATAGTGCAGCGGCAATGGTGCTTGAAACGAGGTGGCGATTCGACTGGGAGGGTCTCTGTTAAATGTTTCAACAAATCCTACCAGGTGTGCACCATCAGAACTGGGTCAATCGTCTCTCAGGAGTCCTGCCGGGGCGCAGATTCCTTCCTGGCTGCATACCGAATACTTGTGCACCCAGATGGGGGCCAAAGCCATTCAGATCAACTCTGTCCACGGGCACGGAACCCAGCAGGTTTGTGGAATTAGCCCCGCGTTCAGGCGCCAATTATCACGGTAAAAACCCGCCGCCGAGAGGTATGTTTTAAGTGAGGTTTATTTTGTTAGAATCACTTACAAAATAGAGGTTTTAGCAACGCGCCAAGCCACCATGCCGACCTGCAGCCTCGCTGCCACGAACCGGAAGTCCCGCCCCTCCACCAGTGCTCTGCATGAGAGACCGCCTGCCCTGCGCCTGCGGCCTTTCTCTCTCCAGGTGTTGTTCAAATCTCGTTCTCAGCAACCACGTCCCTCTCCCTCAGCTTCTGCGTTCTGTTGTCCTGATTTCCCACTACACCTCTCCTGATGCCTTTGTCCCCTCTGTGTCTAAATCTCCTCTACATATAAAGAGACCATTTAATCTTGGGCAAGGACCCAGTCTACTGTCTTCATTTCAGTTTATTTTATCTCTTGTTCAATGGTGTAGGCACTGGTAAAGTACTCAGGATCCTGAACATAACCTCTTACCCATGCTAAGTAAATGAAGTTCATTAGGTCAAGAAGAATAGGAGGAGGGGGAAGAACAGGAAGAGGAGGAGGCAGCATAAGAACATAGACCATTTAGAGTATTAACAAGATAAGAGAGGGGCAAGGAGGAGTGACTGCAACCAAAATGCATGATATATGTACATGAGAGTGCACAATGAAATCCATCATATATTACTAACATATAGTAATTAATAACATTACATATGTACATGAGAGTTCACAATGAAATCCATCATATATTACTAACATATAGTAATTAATAACATTACATATGTACATGAGTGCACAATGAAATCCATCATATATTACTAACATATAGTAATTAATAACATTACATATGTACATGAGAGTGCACAATGAAATCCATCATATATTACTAACATATAGTAATTAATAACATTATATATGTACATGAGAGTGCACAATGAAATCCATCATATATTACCAACATATAGTAATTAATAATGGTTTAAAAAGGGCCATTTCCAAACACAGGAGCATGCTGGGGTTGAGCTTCAAGATATAAATGTTAAGTCTTAACAGAAATACACTATTCAGGCTATAAGAATGACGCATGAGATAAGGACATAGAAAAGACGGTATTACTGGTACCTGTACTTTCCACTGAAGAGGGGTAAAGTTTCTCAACTCCAGGAACTGGTAGTGGAAAGGGGGCAAGTCATCAGGGCTCTTCCCAACACTCTGACGTACGCACCATGTTGAAGCACACACAGACAAAGTCACAGCATATCAATTTGGAGGAGGGTCAGGGCAAGCAACCACAGGGAATCAAGTGCTCTGATGAACTCCCCAGGGAATGGTGATGAAGCAACAGAGAACACGGCTATGGTACAGTGGCCTGGCTGTAAGAAGTGTTGGGCTGGGTTTTTCAGTCTCTCTGAGTTCATGAAACACAAGAAAGATTGCACTAAAAATCCTCCTGTCCTCATCATGAATGTCATCAAGAAGCCAGTGCCTTCATATGACTTCTGCAGAGCTGCCCTGAGCCACTAGCCAGCCAGAACATTAAGGACAGTCACCAATCAGAACAGTAGCAGCTCAAGTGAAAAGCTGGGAACAGAGTTTATCCTTTACTTAAAGACAGAGGATTTCCTGACACCTATAACCCAGGATACAAGCCATTTACCCAAAGGCAAAGAGAACAACACCATTGTGGTTGTACAGGTGCTCATAGTGCAAAGATGGCAGTGAACTGGTGAAGCACAGAATCCACCACAGTGCCTATGCCAGCTGCCCACAGCATCCTGTGTGTCCTGGAGCAACAGCAGCAGCACCAAATGATTATTTCACAAACAAATCCAAGTCTAGGTGAGCATGTAGGTTGTGCATGAGTTCCACTGAGGAATGGCTAGTGTGGACACTGATGACCTGTAAGGTTCCTGCTACAGCAGCTCTGCCCATCTAGAAATCCTAAAGCCTGGTTTCTAGATACCTTGAAACAGTCAAGCTCCAAGCTGCTTTATGCCAGGGCCTTCTCCACAGCCAGCTCACTGAACTTGGCTCTTGCATTCACCTTGAAGTTCAATGGGACTTGAGTTCTCCCCAACTTCATGTCTGGCCACCCAAGCACCCTGCTACCTCAGACTTCAGGCTCTATGCTCTTCCAGAGTATCTTCTCCACTGTAGAACTTGGTCCGTCCAAGAAAAGAAAAGGAAAAGCCTCCAACAATCTCTGCCTTCATATTGGATGTCAAGGCCAAGGTCATCCTCTGCAAACCAAAGTGTCATACCAACATCCCCTGAACATATATCTAAGTACAGCCCACCTGTGTCAAAGTTGAAGTTTATGGCATCTTTGTGGGACCCTGCACCATGACATCTTTGCTAGGAGTACAGCCATGTTGCCAGGCCACTGCTGCACAGGGTGTGAAAAGAACTTTCCAGGCACCTTTCAGATCCATGAGCAGATGCACAGCAGAGAAAAGTCTTTTGTCTGTAACATGTGTAGTAGGGCCCTCACCACCAAACACACCCTGAAGATTCACAATATCACATATTGGGCTGTCAATAGCTGTATCTACCAGGCAGAAAGCTGATCACAGAGAATACTGTGACTATGCTGGATGTGAAGGGAAAGAGGCCATCTGAGACATTTCCCAAGGAACGCCTGTAAGTATGGATCCTACTGTGTGCAACCAGTACATCAGCATCCTCAACTGCCATCTAACCATGATGACCAAAACCCTCTGTGATCCAAAGTAGAGGCATCCTCATCCTGCCTGTGTCCCTGGGGGCCATCTCTGTGGGAAGCAATGCCACACATTCCAAGCTAGTGGCATGAGCCAGAATGTGGAAAAGCCCAGTGTTCCCAGTTGTATGGTCAAATGTCAGTTCCCCCAGTTTCTGGAAGAAAACAAGATTGCAGTCAGTTAAAGTGGAAAAGAGGTGCAGCCAGAGAAAGATTCCAGAATTTATGTTTAATTTTTTAGTTTTTCATTTTTTTTCTTAACCCATCTCCTCCTGTTTTTTCTCTTCTTGATATGCAAATGATGTTTATGCCTATAAACACAGCCTTGGGCAATCCTACAATTATGATTGTTGCTATACTGCTTTCCAAAAATTGAAAACAAAAAATAGGAAAATAATAGAAAGTACTAAAACAAATGAGTTTTTGTTTGTTTTTTAAAATAATTTTTGGAATGAAGCAAATTTTGAAAAATAATTTTGTTGCTTGGAGCAAAATCATATACTAGAAGTTTTGTATGACCTCATAGTTCTTTCTAAAGGCTGTCACCTGTTTCAGACTGGATTCATTGGATTGCTGTGAAAGAGACAGCCACTTACACCAGTGAGGTAGCATTGCCAGGGTATCACTTACTTTCATAGTGACATTCTGTGAAGGTAAATGGGCCTCTGTCTTGGGAAAACTGGTTCCTATGTTGTATTTATCTTGTGACTGTTTTGTTTTAATGTACTTTAACAGGAAATACAGAAAAAGAAACCTCAGAAAACTTTTTTTTAAAAATTAGCTCACTTCCTTCAACCTTGGAGCCCTTTGGTCTGATGCTCTCCATAAACTGGCCTTGGTCCCTGGGAAGCCCAGCACTTATTCTTGCTGCTTATTAAACATTTTTGAATGTCCAAGAATGTGACATGCTCCCATATCTCCCACTAACCACCTTCTTCTCAGACTCAGAAGTGGATGGGCATCAGAATCGACACCTCTGTGTCCATTTCATATGGTTTTTCAGTGCCTGCTGCATGGAAGAAATGTATGTTCCTCCTTAAGAGAGAAACTCCCAGCAGGACCAGTTCTTTCCACCACAGCCCCATAATCTCTCTATTGTTATTGTTTAAATTTTCTTACTCCAACTCCTGCATGTTTACACACACACACACACACACACACAGAGAGAGAGAGAGAGAGAGAGAGAGAGAGAGAGAGAGAGAGAGAGAAAGAGAGAGAGAGAGAGAGATCATGAAGGCTACAAAGATAAGAGGAATGTCTTGGAAGTGAGGGCTTTATCTACCTGATTTTTATTTACTTTTGTAGCAAAAAACAAAAGACAGAAAAAGAGTCTCTAACTTTGCTATTTTGTGACTGCCAGAGTATTCCTGGTCTTAAACCTGAGAGTCCAAGTACTGATGAGAGAGGCTGTATGTTCAAAGATGTCTTCATGGTTAGCTTCATGGGTTTTTTTGTTGTTGTTGTTACATTTGTGTACATGTAGTAACTTGAATAGCTGTTGTTACCGTGCTCTATGGTTTAATGAGGAAGAGGAGGCTTATTTCTCAGAGAATGTGAAGAAGGCTGTCAACCAGTTTCCTCTCCGAGTTACTGCACCTGATTTGGGGATCCAAACTTTTGTCGTTTGGTTTTTGTCTGGTCATGCCTTTCCTCCTGAGACTGTAAGCAAGTCCTGTGAGAAGCATGCCTGACTCTGCTGTTGACCTGTTTGCACTATGAAGTAAATATAATTATGGACAACACACCAGCTATGGATTTCTCACACCCTATGGATGAATGTGTGAACCACAGTGTCATTTTACAATGTTGTCTATCCAAAAATAAATTTTGAATATTTTTCTGCCTCCCCCAAAGAAAGAAAGAACATTACACAAATATACATTGATAAAATACAGAGAGATAGTAATAGCCCCGCGATATGTATGTAGACAGGAACAACCCAGGAGATGCATACATGGACATAAACAACCCACTAATAAAAGAATGAGCAAGAATTAAAACACGAACGGCACTGAAGAGACAATCTGAGTGGTCAATAGCAAACCATGAAAACATGCAACATCTCTTTAGAATTCATAGGAAAAACAACCAAACCCACAGTGATGTACCACCATTTCATGTCCCTCAATTGACCATAATTTTGAAGTCTAACAGTATCAAGCATTGACAAATATATATGTATCAATCACTAGATATAAATACTGAGCTGATGTATTATAAAACTACACATGATACAAAGAAATCAAGTTCACTTAGTATTGTTAATGGTGCCCTTGACCCAGAAATGTCTATCTTAGGGCTAGTAACTAGTAAGCCTTGCACATCTCCATCAACAGACACAGAGACATTCTCATCAGGACTGCTTGTAACAGGCCAGTGGAAAACCAGCTATTTGTCCCATGATTGTATCACAGTATATATGTAATATGTGCTCTCAGAATAGAAATAGCCATTGAAAGGAAACTTATGGACAAACCAAAGACCAAAGGTGAATATCAGAAACAGAAAGGTTAGTGAAAAGGCAACTCAAAAGTACTTATAGACTGACACTACAGTTGATTTACATTTCAAAGCATTCAAAACATATAATATGGGACTAGAGAGATGGCTCAGTAGTTGAAAGCACTGAAGCTGTTCCAGAGGACCTGGATTTAATTCCCAGTACTTATATCAGGTACTTCCTTTCACCTCAATTCTAGATCTAGAACCTTCTTCTGGCCTCCACAGGTACCATTTTCACATGTGTATACACCCACACAGACACACACACACACATGATTAAAAATAAAATAAAATAAAGTAAGCAAAATACTTATCTAAAACAATAAATATATTTTAATGACACAAACATACATGTTAAAATCATAGATAAAAAGAAAAATTAAATATAAAATCTAAGATTTCTGAGGAAGAAACAGAAGTAGTACAGGTGAGAGGTACTTACTGAATCCATTACAAACCCTGTAAACATTATCAAGGGTTTTCTTATAACTTATTTATGGTCTACATCCAATACTTAAAACAATTAGAATACACACTGGATGGTGAACACATCAGATACAAATGCTAGGTAAACCATGTATTAGAAATAACTATAAAGCTCTAGCCAGCTGTAGTTCTGTCAGAGTCTCACTTTAAACCATAAGAGCTCTGTACATGAAAAGCATAACATCTCAATGCCAACTCACAATCCCACAGCCTGACCAAGCTGTCAAGGGTTGGCCCAAAAGGAAGAAGAAATCCAAACACTGTGTTTACCTAGCTCTATTACAGAAGAGCACATTGTGTGGTATCAGGAAACACTACTGAAGCTCACGAGCCTCGAATTGCCTTTGCCTGTATTCTAGGACTGCCAGGGAAGAGGGGTGGGGTCTAGAAGTGTAGGCTGAAAGGAGAGAAATAGCCTATCTTTTGAAATCAACCCAGATTTCTTGTTTCTGCCTGTTCAGTAGATGCTATGTTTTGAGATAATTCAAAAGCAATTAAAAAAAAAAAAGTTCCATCAGGATTGTATAGGACATTTACATGTAATAGTGGTTCTGTGAGCCACAAAGATCCCACCATCTTCCCAGCTAAGAACATCTGAAGATATGCTTCCTGGATTAGCATTGGCCTTCTTCCACATCTTTCAGGATACTTAGCCAAGACAGCCACGTGGACAGAGAGCCAGACTAACTGTGTTTCCTACAAGGGTTTTTGGAATAATTATTCCCTTTGACACTCCTCACCAGCTTTATAATAATTTTGATACATTGTACCTCAAATCCTTAATAATCCTAAAAGTCATTTCAGATCAGGACACAACATACTTACCTTAACTTCCACCAGGACCATCATGGAGCATTAGCAACCTGTGATAAAAGCAGGAACAGACAGAAATCCAGGGCATCTAAGGTCCCAATGCAGAAATCTTAATAAAAGTAGGAGTTCTTGTTTCTACTTGAAAACTAAAAAATTACCATTTTGCATGACTCACAACTAGTATTGTGGAGAGCCAATGCCACACATAAGCATGGTACAAGACCTCAAGCCACCTTCCTGTCCATCTTTAGGAGACTCTGCTGGACCAGTAGGTATGTAACAAATTCAATTAAATGTTTAAAACAGTCAAAATACAACAAAGAAATTTTGTTACATTAAGCTGTGAGAGCTGGACAACTGCAAGAATGTGTTGCATAATTTATTTATAACAGACACAATCAAAGCAAAAGGGAACCAGGGCAGAGAGACCCATCATTGCCCACTTAAACTGATGAGCACATGCAAACCTGTGATTTGCATGGTAGACACAGACCTATGGGTTGCAGAAACAGTGCTTTAAATGCTTAGTGGTTCAGGGAACCATCAGAATAAAGCTCTGGGAGGTTTAGTCATAAGAGGCTTTATCGCTTTCTATTTATAGGCTCTCACAACTATTAACAGAGCTATTAGAGAATTAGATGTTTTCAGAACTGACTAGCCAGCCACACGGTGTGGGTTTGTTAATCTAGTTGTAGGAGCCCTTTAAGAGACAGAAGGCTGTTAGTGAAGATGCTAGAAGGGTCTTCATAGTAGTATTATAGTTTGGGGTGGGAATTCCAAGTCATAAAGTAAATGATGCCATGTATTATCATGAGCATCAGGCTCTGCTTCTAGGCTCAGTTGTGACAGGACATGAGAATCAAGGCTCTGTGTAAAAGCCCCCTGCCATGTCCATTCTTCCTTCAAGTCTCCTAGTTCACTACAATGCCAACAGGCCATAAGTTATTCTATAGACCAATCTGAGACACACACAGTTCTTATAAACATATATTTTCCACAATTCCACCCAACCCACAAAAATTTTATATATATGTATATAAGCTTTAGTTTTTCGAGCAAAAAAATCTAGATACAGCTTTTGTATTAGGTTCTGACCTGGGCTTTCCAGGCCAGGACCAAAGGTTTAGTTCCACTCTCAGACCCACTTAGCCTCAAATAATCACACCCAGGCTTATATTATTTTTATGCTAATTGACGTAGAGCTCATGTATATAATTTGCTAACTCCGCATGGATTGGTACCTATTCTCATAGCAGCATTTCAACTTCTTTCTTCTGTGTCTGCTGCTGTCTCCTTGTTGCGTCTGTGACGGATCTCTCTGGCTACCCTCTGGCATCTATGTGGTATCTATCTGGCACCTGTGTCTGCTCTGAGATGCTCCTTAGTTTTCTTAGCCTGGTAACCCCACCCATACTTCCTGTTTACCTTTGGCCAATCAGCTTTTTATTAAGCCCGTAGGCGGGACAAATATTTACAATATTACCAGCATAATCCTACTACATACAGCTATTTTTGGGTTATTTTAAAGTTTTTCAATATTTAATTTGTATTTTTGTTCTTTTGTTTTACTTAATTATACATGCTTAGGAAAAGTAAAACTCATTTTAATTACATGTAGGAAATATGTTTACAGTATTTAATACACTTAGCCCCAAACACTGAACTATTTGTACACATACCTCATTTCCCGCCGTTGATGTGTTTTTACATACTGCCCTGACAGTCTAATGCCT
Source organism: Sigmodon hispidus (assembly GCA_004025045.1). Taxonomy (NCBI): domain Eukaryota; kingdom Metazoa; phylum Chordata; class Mammalia; order Rodentia; family Cricetidae; genus Sigmodon; species Sigmodon hispidus. The sequence goes on from PVIH01004826.1 coordinate 34,449, forward strand.
TTTTAATTTTTACCAAGTGTCTCTACCCAACATCTGAAATCTACTAGAAGCATTACCTTCTAGATACACAAGGGAACCCTGGGCACCTGTGTTAAATGTGAAAAGGTTTGCTCCCAGGGTTGGAAAATGGGTGGGAAAGGAGGGAGTCACAGGGACAGGTGATGCCATGGCTGAGCTTTTGAGAAGTGGGACAAGACTGAAATTGCATTGAAGAAGGAGTTGGCGCTCTGCTCCACCATGATGTAAGAGCACGGGACTGGCTTGCTGCTGTGAGGAAGTTCTTGTTTCCTCCATACCCAGGAAATTATAGAGCACTGTGGTTGTTTACATGCTCCATCTGAGCAGAACTCATCAACATTGTCTAAAACTGCTATTCGGTGAAATTGCTCATACCAAACAGAGCTGTCAGGGCCTAATTTTCTCATCAGGAAAACACTTGCTTCAAAATTCAGGAACGCTTTCCATAAATCCCTCTGTCCTTAAAGCTTCATGGCAACCAAATTTACTCTTTACATATGGAGCCTGGACAGGTGTCTGTGACCCCATATCCCTGTAAGATGGGACCACATGTGGCCTAGACACCAGCCCCAGATTTTCTGGGTGTCTTCTGCTTCTCTTCCAGGTGTTCCCTCTGCTCTTTTTTTTTTTTCTATCCCATATCAAAGCTTGTACTCTACAGCCTAACCACACACAATCAGTTTCAGTGTGAGGCTCAGGTAAGCAATTGAAGGAAGTGTGCTCCTTGCTTTTCTCATGACCAAATACCTGACAAGAAGTAACTTAGGAAACATTTCTTTGGATTCATGGTTTAAATAAACACAGTCTATCGTGGGAGGAAAAAATATGGTGGTTGAAATGAGAAATGTCCCAGGTGGGCTAATACATTTAAACACTTGGTCCTCAGTTTGCACTGATGTTTCAGGAAGTTATGGGACCTTTAGGAGAGTGGCCTTGCTGGAGGAAGCATGTCCCTGGTGGCAGACTTTAGAGCCTCATCCCACTTAAGTTTTCATTCTCCACTTTATATATGTAGTTGTGGTAAAATGTCTTGACTTCCTGCTCCAGCAACCTGACACTATGCCTCCCCCACCATGATGGACTGTACCCTCAAACAGTAAGCCAAGAAAACTCCTTTTTTAAATTTTTATTTTCATTTGTGTGTGTGTGTGTGTGTGTGTGTGTATGAGAGAGAGAGAGAGAGAGAGAGAGAGAGAGAGAGAGAGAGAGAGAGAGGTGTACAGGTGCCCACAGAAGCCAGAATTACATTTGGGCAAATACAATGATCTGCTCTGTAATTTGCATAATGTTTCCCCCAAAGACCCATGTGATCACAGTTTGATTTCTAGGTTGGCACTTTTTTGGAGTAGAGCCTAGTGAAAGGTCCTAGATCACCTGGGTCACATACCGGTAGAATCATGACACTCTGGCCTCTTTCTCTTGCTCCCACCTCATGAGGAAGATGATTCTACTTTACATGGGCTTCCAGCACGATGGGCTGCCTTCACACAGATTTAAAATTATAGGTCAATTAATTATGAATAATATGAAAATAAGGAACCAAAATAAATGTTTTCTTTTAAAATTTAATTATCCCAGGTATTTGCTGAAGAAAAGGAAAGTTGGCCCACACACACACACACACACACACACACACACACACACAAACACAAAGGGAATGCACACTCAAACATGATGGTAAACATCAAGGAAAAATTAGGTTCTTAAAATTAAAAAAAAAACTAGGCAACTATTTAAACCTATATGACTGCATAAAATGATTGAATATTTGTTCCTTGTGCTCCAATTACTGGAGGAAAACAGAATGAAACTCTCTAAATCTAATACCAATTTTATAGCTAAATTATTTTCATTTACTTGAATAAAGCCATGTAATAAAGTAATATCCAAAGACCATTAAAAATAGAAACAGAAAAATGATCAGTGTGCATAGCACAAACTTTTTTGTGACCTTAGCTGTGTAGTTGGGGGTTTTAAACAAGCAAAGAGCTAACCTATGCTTTTCTAACAAGTATGCTAAATTTCAACATGGCTCTGGAACATTCCACCCATTGTTTTGTCTTTTATACCCTTTTCTTTGGTCATAAAGCGTGTATTCACTCACCTTCTTTCCACTAAAATTATTCAGAGGATGAAAACTTAGTACTCTCCCATCCTCAAGCTACGACATGTGCTATAACTTCACAATAACCATGAAATTATTTACAAATATGTTATTTTAGATTCTAAGATTTTCTTTCTTGGTAATTCATTTATAAAATTAATTGGTATTAACCAAGTTTAACATGTGTAGAATAAAAATTTCTGGGTGAGAAGAGGAAGAAAAGGAAGGAGGAGGAGAAAAAGAAAAGCAAGAAGAAGATGACTCATTACCACCACTACCACCTCAGGGGCTTGATAATGTAATACAAATTATCAAATTATATTGATGAATAAGCAAACTGTAACTGATGTGGATTATCAAGTAAGTTGCAGTGCGTCATGGGAATGGAGTATAAGAAACAGCAGCAAATGCATTGCTTTGTGCCAAACAAAATTATGAAGGAGGAAGAATAGAGATGGGTGGAAACTGCACCAACTAGAAGTCACAGGTGTACTGGTCAGTAAAAGAGAAAGATATGAGAACAAATTGCCTAAACAGGGCAGGAGCAGGAGACGGACCTCTGTATAGCTACCCAAGAACCACAGAACCGTGGAGGAGGTATCAAGGTCATAGACTCTAAGGCCAGAAAACTGTCCTTTCAAGTTCTAACCTTACCACCTGCCAGTGTTACTCTCTTCCTCTGCTAGACATGACAGCAGCAACTGCCAAAGAGAATTCCTGATGTGTCTGGGAGGAAGCTCCTTTCACAGCAGATCAAATATGGATGTTCTCATTTTCAACCCTGCAGAGGGCACACTCAAATGACCTTACTTCCTCCTTCTAGGCTCCACCTCCTAAAGGTCCCACCTTTACCCCTGCACCAAAGGCTACAGACGAAGCCTTCAGTATGTGTGTCTTTGCAGAATATTTTAGATTCAGTCACCAAAGGGAATTTAATAATTAATCTTTTCAGCTGTAGCACACTACCCTGACATTCATGCTGGACTGCTGTTGTCAGTATTTTTATGATTTTTATTTAAATTTATTTTGCTTTGATTTCAGAAAAATTTGTGTTACTATTCTCTCTTATTCTGCTGTCTGCCACTGAAACTGTCATAACAGCTAATCCTCTGCTTAGAGGCATTTCATGGTTTCATTACAAGCCTTTTAAGCCACACTGTGATTATAGAGATTACCTGAGACCTCCAGGGTTCTTTCAATCTGTGTTAACATTCTCAGAACATAATTTGGTGAATCTGTTTGTGTGAGCTTGGTTTCTCAAATGTATTTGGTTCATGTCACAGCATCAGCTTATTTAGGGCTAGTTAAAAATGTCTCTTTTGAATTTTAAAGTAGAATCTTTACAGTCCAGGATGGCTTCAAATTTGAGATCCTTTAGCTTCATCCTCCCCAGAGCAGAGATGATCATAGGTACATGCCACCATACTCAGCTGCACTAGACATATACCTTGTCCATTAAGTATTTGAAAAGGTATTCAGTTTTGTTGAATCTTGGGGAAACACAAATCATAGACATATGAGATATCACTGAAGACTCATGCCATGACTAAAAGGCACAAAGCTCTGATGTAGCTCTGAATGCCCAGAATAGAATTTTCTGATGGTGGGAATGTGAACCCAGGCCAGGACGTATATACAAAAGAGACAAATACACATTTTAAACTAGCCCAAAGTAAGCTAATGCTGGAACATGAACCAAATACATTTCAGAAACCAAGCTCACACAAACAGATTCACCAAGTTATGTTCTGTGAATGTTATAGGAGAACCCTGGATGTCTCAGGAAAAAAATATTTTTGATAATCTAGGTGAGCCTCATTCACTCTGTTGAAAAGTCTTAGGAATAAACCTGAAGTTTTCCATCAGAAGAAAACAACTTTGTCTGGAGACTATTCTCAGTACCCAGCCAAGAATTTTCAACTTCTTCCAGGTTCTATCCCTATAGATTGTATATTATAATCTATTAAGAATGCACAATTATAAAAGCCCCTTCAAGGCTTTGATAAGAAGTTGACTCTCAGGGCTGGAGAGATGATTTAGTTATTAAGAGTGAGCAGAGGACCACCAAACTATGATTTCCTGATGCACCTGTGCTCATATACAACACACATTTGCATATAATTTCAAAATAGTAAAAATTAACATTTTAAGAAATAAATTGGGAAACTAAGACCCATGTCCACAGTGGAATCAGAGGTGAGCAGACTCCAGCTCTGGGGCTGGAACCACACCCAAGGTTCTGAGCTCAGACTCTTGCTAGCAGACAGGCCTTAGGCTTTAGCTGGGAGGGGCCTTGCTCAATGACCCTATTAGAAGGGACCTCCCACAGCTAGGCCCCACTGTCAGGGCAATCTGTATCATCACAAATGGACTGATGCTTTTGAAACTCAGACCCGTGTCCAGAGCAGAGTCAGCGATTGTGCAGACCCCTTGCTAAGAGCAGACAGGAGACACATAAGCCCTCTAGTAACAACTGATTAGGAGCTGACTAAGTGTTAACAACTGAAGCCATGGGCAGATGCCAATGTAAGAATACATATAACAATATAAAGAACAACAAGGCAACACCAGTAGAAACAGGTGGTTCTAAAACTACAAGAACTGAACAGAGCAATTAACAGGAAACAGACAGAAACAACACCAAAAATACCTTTATGAAGATAATAGAAGCCTTCAAATAGGATATAAAAAATTCCCTTAAAGAAATATAAGAAAATAAAAACAAAATATTGAAAGAGTTGAACAAATCCCTGAAAAAAAAAAACAAAAAAAGGAAACTCAAAAAATGAAAGAAACATTTCAAATTAAAAATTGAAATAGAAGCAATAAAAAAGGCACAAAATGAGGCAAAGAAAGAAATAGAAAATCTGAAGAAAAAGCTAGAACTACAGATATAAGCATAATCAACAGAACCCAAGACGTGGAAGAGAGAATCTCTAGAGTGGAAGACTCAATAGCAGAAATAGATACATCAGTCAAAGAAAACACTAAAACCAAAAGAGCCATAACACAAATGTTCAGGAAATTTGGGACACCATGAAAAGACCTAACTTTAGAATAATAAGAATAGAAAAAGGAGAAGAATATCACCTCAAAAGCACAGATAATGTATTCAATAAAACCATAGAAGAAAACTTTCCCAACCTAAAGAAGAAAATGCCTATAAAGATTCAAGAAGCTTACAGAACACCAAGCAGATTTGATGCCCAAGAAAGTCCACCTGCCACATAATAATCAACCCACAAAACATACAGAACAAAGAAAAAACAATGAAAGCTAGAAGGGCTTGGTCAGAAGTTATACAGACGCTAAAACAGCATGGCTGCCAAACTAGAATACTATACCCTGCAAAATTATCAACCACCATAAATCAACCACCGTAAACAAGATATTTCATGACAAAGTCAGACTGAAACAATACCTATCTACCAATCCAGCACTACAGAAAGTATTAGAGGGAAAACTCCAACCTAAGAATCATAGATACACCCCTGAAACAACAAATAATCGATAATCCCACAGAAGAAAAGCCCAGGAAAAGGAAATACATACAAGTTACCACCAAAAATAACAGGAAATATCAATCAGTGGTCATAAATATTCCTTATTATCAATGGACTCAATTAGTCTATAAAAAGACACACACTAACAAGATGGATACAAAAACAGAAGTCAAAGTCTTTCTAGAATTTCACAAAAATGAATCCACAATGTACCCAAACTTATTATGGAACACAAAGATGCCTATATGAAAAAAATAGAGAAATCCCACACTAGAGAACTAACAGCACAGCTGAAAACCTTGGAACAATTAGAAGCAAACTTACTTAGAAGGAGTAGACAGCAGGAAATAATCAAACTTAGAGCAGAAATCAATAAAATTGAAACAAAAAGAACAATACAAAAAAATCAATGAATCAAAGAGTTGGTTCTTTGAGAAAGTCAACAAGATAGATAAATCCTTATCCAAACTAGCCAAAAAGCAGAGCAACAAAATAAGAAATAAAAAGGGGGACATAACAACAGACCCCCAGGAAATCCAGAAAATTATCAGGTCATACTTTGAAAATCTATACTCCACAAATATGGAAAAACTAGAAGAAATGGACAGTTTTTTGGACAGGTACCATTTACAAAAATTAAATCAAGATCAGATCAAGTAGGCTTCATCCCAGTAATGCAGGCTTGATTCAACATATGAAAAACCATAAATGTCATCCACCATATAAACAAACTAAAGAAACAAAACCACATAGTCATATTTTTAGATTCTGAAAAAGACTTTGACAAAATCCAACAATCCTTTATGATAAAAGTCCTAGAGAGATCAGGAATACAGGAAAAATATCTAAATATAATAAAGGCAATTTACAAGAAGCCAATAGCCAACATCAAACTACATGGAGAAATACTCAAAACAATCCCATGAAAATCAGGAACTAGACAAGGTTGTGTCCTCTCTCCCCTTATCTATTCCATATACTTCTCGAAGTTTTAGCTCAAGCAATAAGAGAACAAAAGAGATTAAGGGGATATAAGTTGGAAAAGAAAAAGTGAAACTATCTCTATTTGCAGATGATATGATTATATATATAAGTGATTCACAAAATTCTACAAGGGAGCTTCTACAGCTGACAAACACCTTCAGCAATGTAGCAGGATACAAGATCAATTCAAAGAAATAGTAGCCCTCCTATGCACTAAAGATAAAAGGCCTGAAAAAAATAAAGGAAATATCACCCTTTAGAATAGCTGAAAAGAACATTAAATACCTTGGAGTAACTATAACCAAAGAAGTAACAGATCTATTTGACAAAAACTTTAAATCACTCAAGAAAAAAATTGAAGAGGATATCAGAAAAGGAAAGATCTCCCATGCTCCTGGATAGGTAGGATCAGCATAATAAAAATGGCAATCCTACCAAAGCAATCTATAGATTCAATGTGCTTCCCATCAAAATCTCAACACATTTTTTTTTTTACAGAACTTGAAAGAACAATACTCAATTTCATTTGGAATAACAGGAAAGCCAGAATTGCCAGAACAATTTTGCTCAACAAAAGAACCTCAGGAGGCATCACCATCCCTGACTTCAAGTTATACCATCAAGCTGTAATATTAAACACAGCCTAGAACTGGCATAAAAACAGACTTGTAGATCAATGGAATCGAATAAAAGTTCCTGACCTTAACTCAAAAACCCATGAACACCTGATCTTTGACAAAGAGGTCCAAAATATTCATTAGAAAAAAGATAATATCTTTAACAAATGGTGTTGGCATAGCTGGATGGTAGTGTGTAGAAAAATGCAAAAAACCTATCATCCTGCATAAAACTCAAATCCAAGTGAATCAAAGATCTCAACATAAACCCAGCCACACTGAACTTAATAGAAAAGAAAGTGAGAAATACCCTCCAACGCATTGGCACAGGTGACCACTTCCTAAATGTAACACCAGTAGCACAGACACTAAGAACAACAATCAATAAGTGGGACCTCCTGAAACTGAGAGGCTTCTGTAAAGCCAAGGACACAGTCAATAAGACAAATTGACAGCCTACAGAATGGGAAAAAAAATTTCATCAACCCCACAAGTGACAGAGGATTGATCTCTAAAATATATAGAGAACACAAGAAACAAGAACCCAAAACCTTGAATAACCAGAAATAATCAGAATAATCAGAAAATGGGGTTCAGAACTAAAAAGGGAATTCTCAGCAGAATTACAAATGGCTGAAAGGCACTTGAAAAAGTGCTCAACATCTTTAGCCATCAGAGAAATGCAGATCAAAACAACTTTGAGATACCACCTAACACCTGTCAGAATGGCTAAAATTAAAGACACAGATAACAACTTATGCTGAAGTGGTTGCAGAGCCATGAGAACACTCCTCTGTTGTTGGTGGGAGTGTAAGCTTATTCAGCCACTCTGGAATGCAGTATGGCGGTTTCTCAGAAACTGGGAATCAATCTCCTCAAGGATCCAGCAATACCACTTCTGAGCATATACCCTAAAGATGCACATTCGTACTCCAAAGACATTAGCTCAACTATGTTCATAGCAGCATTATTCATAATAACAAGAACTTGGAAAAAACCTCAACTGATACCCCTCAACTGAAGAATGGATTAACAAACTGTGGTACATCTATACAATGGAATACTACTCAGCAGTAAGAAATATATGATATCCTAAAATTTGCAGGCAACTGGGTGGATTTGGAGAATATTCTTCTGAGCGAGGTATCACAAATCCAGAAAGATAAGCAGGGAATGTACTCACTCATTAGTGGACTTTAAACAAAATGCAAAGCATTCCCAAATTACAAACCACAACCAATGAACAGCTTGGGATCTGAAGCACCTTGGACTGGCACCTTAGAGTACATTTCCTCCAGAGGAACACCTGACCCAGTCTTGATGTTGGGATAAGGAAAGCAGATCTGCCTGGAGTGCACACCTTGGGACCTTGGGACCTCCTGCCCTTGCTGAGGAGGAGATGGGGAGATGTGGAGAAGAGAGAGTGACTGGGAGGGGTGGGAGAGGGAAGGGAGTTTAAACAAGGGGATACATGGGAAAAATGAGACTTTAGTCATAATAAAAAGGAAAAAAAACAGAAAAAAACAAAAAAAGAAATAATTTGACTCTTGATGCATACTGTATTTAAGCTTTTAAAGGTCCCCATACATACAAATTTATTGAATACAGAGTCATTGCTCCTCTGGGAGATATGAGGCTGATTAACCAAGAACTTTGTTTTAAGTATGCTTCTGTTGCCTAAAAACTTAGAGTTATTCCAAATAATTGATCTCATAGCCTTAATACCAGGAGCTTTCAGGGACATTTGTGCTCCATGGCATCATAATACCAGCTAATCTGACATAGTCTTAAAAACTGCTTCTCCATGAAACCCTTCTTCATCACCTGGCAGCTGCTTTTAGAAAATTTCTGCAGATTTCTGATTTGCATAATCTTCATTGTATGCCTGTGTCACATATGTCAAGTGGTAGAGCTTTGGTGGATGTGTAAGTCAGCCAGTGCTGGCCCAGGGGAAATGCACTTGACAAACCTTGGGTCACATGGTTGAACTCTAAGTTCCTTTACTTTGTCCTTAAAGCAGTGCTATCCATGCATGAGGCTTTTTTTTTATTATCTCATGTACTCACAAATTCAGCTAGATTTAAAATACTTTTCTTATCCATATCAAAACACAGTTGTTATTTTGTAACTTTCCTGTTAGTCTTCTGCATAGAACAGTGAATTTCTTCTTCCTATAGCAAGAGATCTATTGTATCATTGACTCATTAATATTCCTTTATTATCATTATTATTATTATTTAATAATATCATTTTTTATCCATGTGTCCCCTTGTTCAAACTCCCTTCCCCTCCTTCCCCCTCCCCAGTCACTCTCTATTCTCCCCATCTCCTTATGTCCTCCACAGCAAGGACAGGAGGTCCCAAGGTCCCAAGGTGTCTTAGTTCAGCATCCACTCCAAGCAAATCTGCTAATATTCCTAATGATGGCTATCTAAAACATGGATTGCCCCAAAAGGCCCAATAAAGACTTAGATTTCAGAACACCAGAGGGAACTTAGCCCAAGACTTACAATCCACTATGGAGAATAAAATGTTAAAAATTAAAACAAAAACTTTAAAAATGAGAATGCCATAAAAAATGGCACAAAACAGAATTCATACACCCGGTTCCAGGACCAGGGGCAGTCTGTGGAGCTTGTCCCCACACACTCTGTAGCAGAGAGAGATAAACTCGGTCTCCCAGGGTCCCCCCAGCTACTGCTGAGGGAATTTGCAGGACCATCCACCTCCAACAGATCAAACAGATAAGGACTGAGGACTCTGAAAGACAGTCTCAGACTCCGCCCAAAGGTGGGTTCAGCAGGCCCCAGTGCCTGAATCCATGCCAGGGAAAATTGTGTTCTGGTCGGGTTCTGGTTCCAGGACCAGAGGCTGTCTGTGGAGCTTATCCCCACACATTCTGTAGCAGACAAAGATAAACTCAGTCTGCCAGGATGCCCCCAGCTGCTACTGAGGGAATTTGCACAGCCACCTTCCTCCAACTGATCAATCAGAGAAGAATTGAAGATTTGAAATCCAGTCCCCTGCCCAGAGACAAGGTAGAGATTGAGCAGACCTTTTATTCAGAGGTGACAGGAGACACACAAGCCCACGTGCCACAACTGACTAGGAGACACCTAATCATGAACCACTGAAGCCATGGGCAGATGCCAGTGCAAAAATATATATATAATAATGTAAAGAACAACAAGATAACTCCAGAAGAAAGTGGCAGTCCTACAACTACAAGACCTGAACTGAGCAATGAAGAGGAAACAGAAGGAAGCAATACCAAAAATTCCTTTATGATAATCATTGAAGCCCTCAAAGAAGATATGAAAAAATGCCTTAAAGAAATAGAAGAAAATACAAACAAAAAATTGGAAGAGATGAACAAATCCATGAAAGAAAACCAAGAAAAAGTAAACCAAAAAATGAAAGAAGCATGCCAGGAACTAAAAACTGAAGTAGAAGCAATAAAAAAGGCACAAATGAGGCAAAGGTGGAAGTAGAAAACCTGAAGAAAAAAGCTGGAACCACAGATACAAGCATAACCAGCAGAGTACAAGAGATGGAAGATAGAATCTCTGGAGTGGAAGACTCAATAGCTCAAATAGATATATCAGTCAAAGAAAATACTAAAACCAAAAAAGCCATAACTCAAAATGTTTAGGAAACCTGGGACACCATGAAAAGACCTAACTTGAGAATAATAGGAATAGAAGAAGGAGAAGAATACCAGCTCAAAGGCACAGATAATGTTTTCAATAAAATCGTAGAAGAAAATTTCTCTAACCTGAAGAAGGAAATGCCTATAAAGATACAAGAAGCTTACAGAACACCAAATAGATATGATCCCAAAAAAGTCAGCGCACCATATTATAATCAAGCCACAAAACATATAGAACAAAGGAAAAATTTTAAGAGCTGCTAAAGAAAAGGGCCAACTTACATATAAAGACAGACCCATCAGAATAACACCTGACTATTCAATGGAAACAATGAAAGCTAGAAGGGCTTGGTCAGAAGTTATACAGACACTAAAAGTACATGGCTGCCAAACTAGAATACTATACCCTGCAAAATTATCAATCACCATAGATGGAGTAAACAAGATATTTCATGACAAAGTCAGACTGAAACAATATCTGTCTACCAATCCAGCGCTACAGAGAGTATTAGAGGGAAAACTCCAACATAAGGACCCCAGATGCCCCCATGAAACCACAAATAATCAATAATTCCACTGAAGAATACTCCAGAGAAAGGAAATACAAACAAGTTACCACCAAAAAATGGCAGGAAATATCAATCAGTGGTCACTAATATCCCTTAATATCAATTGTCTCAACTCTCCTATAAAACATCACACACTAACAAGATGGATACAACAAAAGAAGCCATCCTTCTGTTGCCTACAAGAAACAAACCTAAACCACAAAGACAGACACAGGCTTAGAGTAAGGAAAAAGATTTTCCAGTCAAATGGTCCTAAGAAACAAGTGGGGGTTGCTATCCTAATTTCTAACAAAAGAGACTTTAAGCTAAAATCAATTAAAAGGGACCAAGATGGTCACTACTTATTCATCACAGGAAAAATTGGTGAAGAGGAAATTAAAAGGGACCAAGATGGTCACTACTTATTCATCACAGGAAAAACTGGTGAAGAGGAAATTTCAATCATGAATAATTATGCCCTTAATATACTGGCACCTACCTATATAAAAGATGCACTGCTAAAGCTCAAATCCCACATCAATTCTTACACCCTGATAGTGGGAGACTTCAATACCCCACTTTCAACCCTGGATAGGTCAACCAGACAGAGACTCAACAGAGAAATAAGGAATCTAAAAGAGGATATGATGCAAATGGATTTAATAGATACCTACAGAACCTTCCACCCAAATGCAAAGGAATATACATATTTCTCAGCTCCTCATGGAACTTTCTCCAAAATCAAACACATAATTGGTCATAAAGCAAATATCAGCAGATACAAAAAAATGGAAATAATCCTTTCTAACATATCGGACCACCAGGGCCTAAAGTTAGAGTTCAACAACATCAAAAATCAAAGAAAGCCTACCAACTCATGTAAACTAAACATCACTCAGCTGAACCATCTCCGGGCCAAGGAAGAAATTAAGAAAGAAATCAAAGTCTTCTTAGAATTTAATGAAAATGAATCCACAACATATCCAAACTTGTGGGACACAATGAAAGCAGTCTTAAGAGGAAAATTCATAGCGCTAGATGCCTACATGAAAAACCTAGAGAAATCTCACACTAGAGACTTAACAGCTCAGCTGAAAGCCTTAGAACAATTAGAAGCAAACTCACCTAGAAGGAGTAGATGGCAGGAAATAATCAAACTTAGAGCTGAAATCAATACAATTGAAACAAAAAGAACAATACAAAGAATCAATGAATATAAGAGTTGGTTCTTTGAGAAAGTCAACAAGATAGATAAGATCTTAGCCAAACTAATAAAAAAACAGAGAGAAAGAGTGTTCAAATCAACAAAATCAGAAATGAAAAGGGGGACATAACAACAGACCCCCAGGTAATCCAGAGAATTATCAGATCATACTTTGAAAATCTGTATTCCACAAAAATGGAAAACCTAGAATAAATGGACAGTTTTCTGGAGAGGTACTACCTACCAAAATTAAATGAAGATCAGATTAATTACCTAAACAGGTCTATAACCCTTAAGGAAATTGAAGCTGTCATTGAAAGCCTCCCCCAAAATAAAAGCCTCCCCCAAAATAAAAGCCTCCCCCAAAATAAAAGTCTAGATGGTTTCAGTGCCAAATTCTACAAGACATTCAAAGAAGAATTACTACCGTTATTCCTCAAACTATTTTACACAGTAGAAACTGAAGGAATATTGCCAAATTCATTTTATGAGGCCACAATTACCCTAATACCCAAGCCACTCAAAGACACAACAAAGAAGGAGAATTACAGACCAATTTCCCTCATCAAAATTTTAGGAAACCATGTACAACAATGTATAAAAAATATCATCCATCACAACCAAGTAGGCTTCATCCCAGAAATGCAGGGCTGGTTTAACATACCAAAAACCATAAACGTTATCCATCATATAAACAAACTAAAGGAACAAAACCACATGATCATATCCTTAGAGGCTGAAAAAGCCTTTGAAAATCCAACATTCCTTTATGATTAAAGCCCTGGAGAGATCAGGAATACAAGGAGAATACCTAAATATAATAAAGGCGATTTACAAGAAGCCGACAGCCAGTATCAAACTTAATGGAGAAAAACTCAAGACAATCCCACTAAAATCAGGAACTAGACAAGGATATCCTCTCTCCCTTTATCTATTCAATACAGTTCTCAAAGTTTTAGCTAAAGCAGTAAGAGAACTAAAGGAGATTAAGGGGATACAAATTGGAAAAGAAGAAATGAAGCTATCTCTATTTGCAGATGATATAATTGCATACATAACCAACTCACAAAATTCTTCTAAGGAACTGCTACACCTGATAAACACCTTCAGCAATGTAGCAGGATACAAGATAAACTCAAAGAAATCAGTAGCCCTTCTATACACTAAAGATAGAAGAACTGAAAAAGAAATAAGGGAAACATTACTCTTCAAAATAGCTGCAAATAGTATTAAATACCTTGGAGTAACTATAACCAAAGAAGTAACAGACCTATTTGACAAAAATTTTAAATCACTGAAGAAAGAAATTGAAGAGGATATCAGAAAATGGAAAGCTCTCTCACGTTCCTGGATTGGTAGGATCAATATAGTAAAAATGGCAATTCTACCAAAATCAATCTACAGATTCAATGCACTGCCCATCAAGATCCCAACACAATATTTTTTGGACCTTGAAAGTATAATACTCAATTTCATTTGGAATAACAGGAAAGCCAGGATTGCCAAAACAATTTTACTCAACAAAAGAACCTCAGGAGGTATCACCATCCCTGACTTCAAGCTATACTATAGAGCTATAGTAATAAAAACAGCCTGGTACTGGCATAAAAACAGACTAGTGGATCAATGGAATAGAACTGAGGATCCAGACATTAACCCAAAAGCCTATGAACACCTGATCTTTGATAAAGAGGCCCAAATATTCAATGGAAAAAAGATAGTATATTTAACAAATGGTGTTGGCACAGCTGGATGGAAGTGTATAGAAAAATGCAAATAGATCCAAGCCTGTCACCCTGCACAAAACTCAAATCCAAGTGGATCAAAGACCTCAACATAAACCCAGCCACTTTAAACTTGATAGAAAAGAAAGTGGGAAATACACTTCTATGAATTGGCACAGGCGACCACTTCCTAAATATAACACCAGTGGCACAGACACTAAGACCAACAATCAATAAGTGGGATCTCCTGAAGCTAAGAAGCTTCTGTAAAGCCAAGGACACTGTCAATAGGACAAAACGACAGCCTACAGAATGGGAAAAGATTTTCACCCACCCTACAAGTGATAGAGGACTGATCTCTAAGATATATAAAGAACTCAAGAATCTAGAACCCAAAACCTTGAATAACCCAATCAAAAAATGAGGTGCAGATCTAAAAAGGGAAATCTCAGCAGAAGAATTATGAATGGCTGAAAGACACTTGAAAAAGTGTTCATCTTTAGCCATCAGATAAATGCATATCAAAACAACTTTGAGATACTATCTGACACCTGTTAGATTAGCTAAGATAAAAGACACAGATTACAGCCTATGCTGGAGAGGATATGGAGCAAGGGGAACACTCCTCCATTGTTGGTGGGAATGTAAGCTTGTTCAGCCATTTTGGAACACTGGATGACGGTTTCTAGAAAATTGAGAATCGATCTCCACAAGGACCCAGCAATACCACTTCTGGCTGTACACCCTAAAGATGCACATTCACACTCCAAAAGCATTAGCTCAACTATGTTTATAGCAGCGTTATTTGTAATAGCAAGTGTAGGGCGTGGTTGGTCCTTGTGCAACTTGCTGGAACATTGCATCATGTTCCCCAGCTATTGCACCTCTGCCACTTATGCTAATTAGGCGCTGAGTAGTGACCTATCCGATGTGATCCCTGACTATGCTAATTTGGCACTCCTTACCACCTATCACCAGCTATTTGCTAATGAGGCATTACTTTGGACCTATCACTAGCTATATGCTAATGAGGCATTACTTTGGAAGCCAATCATATGGCTACATGCGTCCCAGTTTCCCTATATAAGTAGGCTGCATTTTAGGCATGGGGTCTTTCTTCCACCATTCTATCTCAACTGAGCTGTACTCCAATAAAGTGTGATCTGAGAAGAATCATGCATGTGGTGACTCGTCATTTTGCATGCCAGAAAGCGGCTTGCCACAAGTGGCACCGAAACCCAGGAATCTTTGCGTCCTGCAGGGAAGACTGATTCAGAACTCGACACACGGAGTGGATCATCGGTGAGTAGTCTGTCCAGATATGCAGGTGCTCCTGGGAGGTCTAGAGCCTGAGATCTTTGCTGCAGTTTTTTTCATCCTAGTTGTGCTGATTTTTCTTGCCTGCTTGTGGCTGCAGTGCCAACTACCTGGCAAGGAGTGCCTTCCCTGGCCATGCGATAAATCAAACGTGTGTCCCATCTAATAAGCCGCTCGTAGATCAGAGCGCAAGATGGGGAACAAATTGTCTGCCAACCCCATGACTGAGTTCCATGAACCTATTCAGGCTATATTGAGTAGCCGAGGGCTAAAGCTTTCCTGCAGAACCATAAGCCGGTTGTTGGAAAATATCAAAAGCAGTGCTCTGTGGTTCGAGGTGTCGGGCAGTTTGACTATTCCATCATGGGAAAAACTTGGCAGGGATCTAGAGAAACATAACACTCAGGGAACACTTTCCCAAGGCACCCTTCCGCTATGGCATATGATCTATTATTGCCTAAAGGATGGAAAATATGAAGACATTATTCAGCGAGGACATAAGGCTCTCAGTATATGCCAGGATAGCACATCAGAAAATGGAGGCACAGGGACTACAAAAGATAGGCCTAAGAAAAAGAAAAAGGAAAAGAAAAATTCAGAACCAGTGCCAGGACTGTACCCAATCCTAGGTGAATTTAAAGATTTATATATATATATCAAGATGAGCTAGACCCTGAGGAGGAGGAAGATCTAGAGAAGGCGGCTGTAGCCTATGAGTGAGAACACTATGATCCCCCGCCGCTCGGCTGATCACCGCCTTTCAATCCCACAAAGGCTAGAGCTACTGCTCCCCCTCCTTAAGGGAAAAAGTTGGGATGCACATTCATCCCCCAGGAAGTGTGGTCTGGCATGACCACAGCCTTCCTTGTGTTTGAGGATCCAGCCACACGTGGCCGATATTATGAAGTAATTGACCATAAGATTATTAAAGACCTTGCAGAGGCAGCAAAAAGAGATGGTGTAGCTGCCAACTATACCATCATGTTGCTGCAGTGCTTTATGCGCAATGTCTTAACACCCACTGATTGGCAAGACATTGCTAGAGCCTGCTTAACTATGGGGCAATATTTAGACTGGAAGTCAATTGTGACTGATCTGGCATATAGTCAGGACCAGGAGAACGCTGCCAATGGGCAGCCAGCATGGAGTGCAGATATGCTGTTAGGGCAAGGACAATGGGTAAATAATCAGACAGCATATCCTGTGGAAGTTTATAATCAAATAAACACCATCAATATGAGGGCTTGGCGAGTCCTCCCCAATAAGGGGGAGGTCACAGGGAACCTAACCAAAATAATACAGGGCAGCACTGAACCATTTTCTGACTTTGTAGCTCGAATGATGAATGGAACAGGGCGAATTTTTGGTGATGTGGAAACTGCACTGCCACTAGTAAAGCAATTAGTTTATGAGCAGTGTACAAAAGAGTGCCATAGGGCCATCACCCCACACAAAGGAAAGGACCTGGAATATTGGATGAAAATGTGCCGAGAAATTGGAGGACCTTTATCAAATGCAAGACTCGTCGCTGCTGTGTTGGCTGCTTCTCGCAGTAATAAAGGTTCTAACAGCAGCGGGGTGTGTTTTAGGTGTGGCAAGCCCAGGCATATTAAAAGACATTGCCGAGAGGCTGCCCCCATGACAAGGACAAAACCGCCTCAAACAGTGAAGACTCCAGGGACATGTCCAAGATGTAAAAAGGGCAAACAGTGGGCCAACGAATGTAGGTCTGTTAAGGACATTAATGGGCAACCCATTCAACCTGCTGCCCACGTAGTTAGTCCAAAAAAACAGGATAGTGAGCCCTTGGTCTCAGGGCCTGAAAATATTTGGGGCCCACGAGGAAGTGAATTTCCAACCACTCAGGCCCCGTAACGAGCCATGTCAGGCTCTGCAGGGCTGAACCTCCGTGCCACCTCCAGAATGGTACTAACAACAGACATGGGAATACAACCCTTAGACACAGACATGCAAGGGCCGCTCCCAAAAGGGACAGTTGGGCTAGTGTTAGGCCGCTCCTCTTCCACCTTACAGGGACTCATTGTTATGCCTGGAGATATTGACCCAGATTATACTGGAGTCATCAAAGTAATGTATCAATCCCCTTGAGGGATAATTACCATAACCCCTGGTGATCGCATTGCACAACTATTAGTCTTGCCCTCTTTCCATGACAGTTACCCCACATATTCAGAAAAACGTGGATCCAAGGGCTTTGGATCCACCGGAGTTGATTTGGCTTTTCTGTCACTATCTCTTAATGACCACCCTATGCTTGATCTTATAATAGAAGGAAGAAAATTTCAAGGATTGGTAGATACTGGAGCAGATAGAAGTATAATTACAATTAGAGATTGGCCATAATCATGGCCACTTCAGACATCTTCACAGACCTTGCAAGGTTTAGGTTACGCAGATGCCCCTAGAATTAGCTCTAAGGAATTGACATGGAAAACAGAGGACCAAAAGGGGAAGTTTCAGCCTTTTGTAGTTGAAGGACTGCCAATCAATCTATGGGGCAGGGATATCCAGAGTCAAATGAATCCTAAGCTTACTAATGATTATTCTGACACAGCAAAAAATATCATGATTAGATCAGGGTTTGTTCCTAGCAAAAGGTTAGGGCGTAATTTACAAGGCATTACCACACCAATAGAGGCTCAAGGAAATGCCAATTGGCAAAGCTTGGGTTTTTCACAGGGGCTACTGAGCTTATGATTCCTATATCATGGACAACTACTGCACCTGTGTGGGTACCTCAGTGGCCCCTGTTGAAAGAAAAATTGGACACAGCCTCTATGTTGGTTCAGGAACAGTTACAGCTGGGGCACTTAGAGCCCTCGCAGTCCCCCTGGAATACTCCCATATTTGTTATCAGAAAGAAATCAGGAAAATGGCGCTTACTTCACAATCTGCGTGCCATAAATCAACAAATGCAAGTCATGGGACCCATTCAGAGGGGTCTACCAGCTTTAACAGCTATTCCAAAGAACTGGTCTGCTGTAGCAGTAGATATTAATGATTGTTTCTTTTCCATTCCCCTAAATAGTCAGGATAAGGAAAGATTTGCTTTTACTTTACCCTCTATTAATCATGAAAAGCCCGATAAGCGATATCAGTGGATTGTTCTTCCTCAAGGTATGACCAATAGCCCTACAATGTGTCAACTTTATGTAGATAGAGCTTTACAGCCAGTAAGAGATAAGTTTCCCTGTGTTAGAATTGTACATTATATGGATGATATTTTGCTTGCAGCCGCTTCTATGGAATTGTTAGAATTAGCGTTAAGTTTGTTAACCAAGGAATTAAAAGATAAAGGTTTATTTATTGCTCTGGAGAAGATATAGAAGGGACAAGCTATTGAATTTTTAGGAGCTATTATTCAGAATGCCCATGTTAGACCACAAAAGGTAGAAATTAGGACCAATTGCTTACGGACTTTAAATGATTTTCAAACATTGCTTGGGGATATAAATTGGATTCGGCCATATTTGAAATTAACTCGCTTTGAGCTTAAACCCTTATTTGATATTTTACAGGGAAATCCAGATCTTAATTCCCCACGCCAGCTAACCCCAGAGGCTCAGATAGCACTTCAAAAGGTAGAGCAAGCAATTACTAGGGCACAGTTGGTGTACTGTGATGAATCCAAGCCCATTTGGATGTGTATCCTCCCCACTTTAGGCTTTCCAACTGGTGTTCTTTGGCAAGAAGGGCCTCTACTGTGGATTCATACTAAATCTACAGGGATGAGAACCTTGTCCCACTATCCATCCATGATGGCTGAGGTTACGTTATTAGGCATTCTACTACCTCAGAATGGGCTATATTGGTTTGTGCCTTTTCTGGTACAATTGATAATCATTTGCCCAAGAGTGAACTTTTAAGATTCGTAGTTCAGCAGCCTGTGGTGTTCCCTCGGATCATGAGGGAGCAACCATTGAGAAATGCCTTAACTATCTACACGGATGGGTCTAAGACTGGGAAGGGAGCCTACATGGTGCAAGGAGGCTCACCTGTAACTGTTGAGTGCCATCCAAATGCTCCCCAAATAGTAGAATGCCAAGTAGTTTTAGAGGCTTTTAAATGTTTTCCTGAGTCTTTTAATTTGGTATCTGATTCATCATATGTGGTGAATGCTGTTAAAAATTTAGAAATTGTTTCCTATATTAAACACTCTAGTATGGTAGCCTCACTTTTAGCAGGAATAAGAGGTGAGATTTTGCATCGATCCAATCCCTTTTATATTACTCATATCCGAGCTCACTCTTTGTTACCTGATCCTATGGCAAAAGCCAATGAACAAGTTGATCTGGCAACGCGCACTTTTGTGGTATTGGACTTTGAAACACAAGCGCGAGAGTTTCATAGCTTATACCATGTTTCATCTGCTGTTTTAAGAACTAAATTTAAAATTTCTAGGGAGATAGCTAGGAATATTGTTAAAAGCTGTTCTGCTTGTGTGCAATTCTTGCCTGCTCAGAAAATAGGGGTTAATCCCAGAGGCATTTTTCCATTTGAAATTTGGCAGATGGATGTTACCCATGTTCCATCCTTTGGAAAGCTTCAGTATGTGCATGTCTCCATTGATACATGTTCTGGGGTAATGCACACTACACCTCTTTCTGGGGAAAGGGTTCACAATGTCATTACCCACTGCCTTGAAGCTTGGGCCGCTTGGAGCAAGCATGATACACTGAAAACAGACAATGGGCCAGCCTATGCATCTAAGAGTTTTGCCTCATTTTGTCACAAAATGCAAGTGAAACATATCACAGGCCTGCCCTATAATCCACAAGGGCAAGGGATAATAGAGCGTGTGTGTCATATGCTCAAGGACTTCCTGCAAAAACAAAAAGGGGAAATAGCAGAGAATTGCACCCCCAAACAAAGGCTCTCTCTTGCTTTATTCATTATAAATTTTCTAAATTTAAACGATAAAAATGAAACCATTGACGAACGTCATATGACGTCAGAACCCAACAATCAGGGCAAAGTTATGTGGAAGCATGTACTTTCTAATCAATGACGAGGCCCGGATCACATCATTGTTCGATCCAGGGGATCTTTATGTGTTTCTCCACAGAATCAGGAGCCAGTCTGGGTGCCATCAAGATTGACGAGACACGTTGAGGACAACTCTAAGGATGATGCTGATATGGACACTCCTGACTGTCTTCCCCCTGATTCAGGCAGAAAAGATGATACTCTGGGGGATTAGTCGGACCTGGCCATTACCTATGCCAGTCCATGCTCAGTCCAGAGTTCTTCCTATGATATTTTCCACTTCATGTGAATTGGATGTCCCTTGTGCCCAGCCCCTTTCCATGGATTGGGCAGAATATAATGCTAGTAATATTAATTTGAATCAGTCACTTTGTTTTAGTCTTAAAGAGAATGATGACTGTATTTTTTTAGTCAGAAAAAACTTGACTTATTGGGTAAACCCCCTAAAGGACAATCAAGTTCCCATGCATATGTTAATTGAGGCTTTAGGACAGATAGCTACTGGTTCTGCCTCTGGCACAGGATCAGAAGTTAATGGAAATCATGAGGTGAATGTTACCACCATGATCCTGACTCATGAAGGGACAGTTCCATTACATAACAATAATAAGAACAGACAAAATACCACAAGACCTATAGTTGCTCCCTATTGTCAACCATTTATAAGTAGTTTTCCTACCTTCACTTCCTGCCAAGATAGAACTTGGGGAAATAAACAGCTTAGTCCGGGATTTGAATTCTCTCCTGGCTTGAGGCCCTATATGGGAAATGTTGAGAAGTCTGATAACACAACTTGGTTTACTGAAGGAAGGCCATTCTTTTCCTGGGTATTGATTAATGAGGCAGGGGCCAGTGCAGATGTTTCTGCTCTTGTGAACTTGCAAGGATCCTTGGGTAAGGTTTATAATGTGTCAGGTGTGGTGAAGTCAGGTAATGGAACAAGGATGAAATTGAAATTAACATCTTATAACAATGAGGTTAGCAATTACACAGGGTCAGCAGCTTTGGTGTGTTTGAAGTCACCTTTTATGTTTCTCTTGACTAACTCTAGTAAAAACTGCACCATTTCAGGCAGTTGTTGGTTGGCAGTGTGTTGGAATGGATCAGTGGTAACTACAGAAGTAGTTGTTAGAATGCCTACCTTTGTCCCCATGCCTGTGGAAGCTGACCCAGAGCAGTTCCCTATGATGAGTCTGTTACACCATAAGAGGGACTTTGGCATTACGGCTGCTATTGTGGCTGCCATTGCCATTTCAGCAACTGCAGCAGTTACTGCACGTGTAGCCATGGCCAGCCAAGTCAAGTCTGCCCAGGAAATTAATGATATTGTGGCTCAAACTTTGCAAATTTTAGAGGAGCAAGCACAGTTTAATTCCCATTTGCTGAATGGTATCCTTGCCACCAACGAAAGAGTAAATTTACTAGAAGAGGTTATTGAAGATGTATATGGCCTAATATAAGTGGGCTGTGTACAGAAGTTAGGGCATGTTTGTGTTACCCCTCTTGTTGTTTCAGATGCTTTGAATGAAAGTCGAAGAATTGGAGAATTTTTAAGTGGGAATTGGTCTGTGGAGGCCGAAAAGATGATCCTCAAGCAAAAATTCCAGATGGCACGTTTGAATGCTACAAGAGTGGAGCCTGTTACACTTGGGGACTTTACTTCTTGGCTCACTTCTGCCCTTTCCTTTTTCAAGGAGTGGGTGGGAGTAGGAATCTTTGCAGTCTGCTGTTTATTTGGGGTTGTTTTTGCCTCTGGCTGGTTTGCCGTATTCACATCAGAGCGCATCATGAAAAGGTCCTACTCACTCAGGCACTCTTGGCTGTTGATGCAGGGCACTCCCCCACAGCCTGGCTCTCCACCCTTAGTGACTTACAATGATTGCCCTTGCACAGAGAGGCTTTATCTGCCATTGCACCTCTATAGGGAATCATTCTCCTCTGAGGCGGCCTTTGCACCCTGCTGCCCTCACTGGCCTTGCACGCAGGAAGGCGTCTCCAGGATCCTGGCAGCAGGAAACAGCCTTCAAGCAGTGGGCACATCATGAGGTGAACATCTGTTTAAGCTATATCCTGTCTGTGCCATTAGAAAAACAAAAAGGGGGAGATATAGGGCGCGGTTGGCCCTTGCACAACTTGCTGGAACATTGCATCATGTTCCCCAGCTATTGCACCTCTGCCACTTATGCTAATTAGGCACTGAGTAGTGACCTATCTGATGTGATCCCTGACTATGCTAACTTGGCACTCCTTACCACCTATCACCAGCTATATGCTAAGGAGGCATTACTTTGGACCTATCACCAGCTATATGCTAATGAGGCATTACTTTGGGTGTCAATCATATGACTACATGCATCCCAGTTTCCCTATATAAGCAGGCTGCATTTCAGGCACGGGGTCTTTCTTCCACCATTCTATCTCAACTGAGCTGTACTCCAATAAAGTGTGATCTGAGAAGAATCATGCATGTGGTGACTCGTCATTCTGCAGGCCAGAAAGCAGCTCGCCACAAGCAAGAACCTGGAAACAACCTAGATGCCCCTCAACTGAAGAATGGATTAACAAACTGTGGTACATCTACACAATGGAGTACTACTCAGCAGTAAGAAAAAATGATCTTAAATTTTTCAGACAAATGGATGGATTTGGAGAATATTCTACTGAGTGGGGTATGACAAACTCAGGAAAGATAAGCAGGGGATGTACTCACTCATTAGTGGACTCTAAACAAACAAAAAAACAAACAAACAAGAAAAAAGCAAAGCATGCCCAACCTGCAAACCACAACCACTGAACAGCTTGGGATCAGAAACACCCTGAACTGACACCTTGGATCCCACTCCCCTTAGAGGAACATCCAACTCAGTATTGAGGGAGCGGGGAGAAAACTGCATCTTCCAAAAGTGAACTAAGCAATATTGGGGCAGTGGGACCATGGGACTGCCTGCAGCCTGCCCAGGGAAGGGATGAGGAGTTGTGGAGAAGAAAGAATGACCTGATGTGGTGGGAGGGGGATGGGACCTTGAATAAGGATATACAAGGTTAGAAAGTATGACTTCTTTGTTAATAATAATAATAATAATAAAAGGAAAAAATATTACCTTGAGAAAGAAATAGTGATGTTAGGAGTAAGAAAAAAAAAAGAATCCATACACACACACACACACTCATATATACAATAACAACAAAAGAACTTTAAAGTGTCAAGTAAGAAGGCAGAGTCAGCCAGATAGGGATGGCGGCTTGTCTACAATCCCAGCAGCAAGAAGTCTGAGAAGGAGAATTATAATAAATTCAAGGCTATATTAGGCTATGCAATAAACCATATCTCAAAATAAATAAATACATAATTAAACAAGTAAATAATAATAACAAGGTAGACTGTAGCCATGTCCAGCCTCCTCTAGGGCATTGGGGTCAGGCAACTCAACTTTTTCTCTGCTCTATACAAGAGTAACCTGAGAACTCCACAAACATCAATCTAATGTTTATTTAAAAAAAAAAAAAAAAAAAAAAACGTTGATGGGGAGTAGACAGATTACCAAATATGGAATCTGGGTATCAAGACAATATGTACCCATACATATAGTATGTGTTCTTGACTTGGGAGTAGGGACCAAATACAGGGGTGGAGAGAGTGCTTGTATGTGTCCCACCACTTCCATTTCCAGCTAATACTCCTCAAATATCCTAGATTTTTTTCATTGAAATTCAGCATTGTATCAATAATAAATAAATATTTGTGATTCAACTGACAGACATGTTCAAGTTTCAGAAAACATCCTGGCATAAAATAAGATGTGAGTGAAGGAGAACTAAATCATGGATAGCTCAGATGCATATCTCACAAAGTGAGCTGTTGTTGGGAGCCAAAGTCAACTTAGCCATATTTTAGCTCCTACAGCTAGTCAGCAATCTATACCCTAGATAGCCAAATACCAGAAAACTACACACCCTTATTGTTAAGCTAAACCATGACTCCAGGCTTTCTCTTTAACCTTCTCAGATCAGCAGGTGACATTCCCCAGGCCCTCAACTGATAACAGATAGATTTCCACATCGATTCTACCCTGTCTGTTACTTCCTCTCACAGGCTTGCTACATTCTTTTGAATATCCCACCCCTTTCCTCCCAGCTACCTGCATGGCAGAGATTCTGTATAAATATTGGCTGTAATAATAAAGCTTAGGAGGACTTGAACAGAGAGATTTGTCTTGTCCTTCCGTTCTTTTGTGTTCCTGCCTTCCATTTGCTTCCTTCCCAGGTCTAGGTCCACCCTGAAGACCCTGCTGGCTGGGGAAAATTGGCGTCCAGCATGTCCGCATCCGTGGGATGGAACAAACGTCTCACCATTAAGAGGACAGCTGTCAATTAGACATTGGATCGCCAAGGATCGCATTGAGTCAAGATCCTGCACTGTGACCGCTGCAGGAGATGCCCGGCCTGTGAGTCAGGTCCGAGGAAAATCACAGGTGAAGACGCAGGTAAGTGATTCATCAAGGGGCAGGCATTAGGCAAGAATGAGATGTCCTTGTCAGGGCTTAAGGAAGCTCTTCAAACACGAAGAACCAGGGTTTTTTTTTTTTTTTTTAAAAAAAAGAAGGATCTTAAGAGGTCTTTTGAATTTATTGGTGATGTCTGCCCCTGGTTTACACAGGAGGGGACGATTGATGGGAAAAGATGGGAAAGGGTAGGTAATTATCTCCAGGATTATTATAATGCTTTTGGGCCTGAGAAAATCCCTGTTCAGACATTTTCTTATTGGAATTTAGTGAATGATGTTTTGAAAATATATAATTTCCCAGATATCCAGGCAGTTATTATAAGGAGGGAGGCATTGAATAAGGATCACTTATTCTACCAGGATTTTAAAAATCCTCCAAACACAGAGAATTAGGGCTAAAGACAAAGCAATTTTTTTCTCACAGAAGCAAGTATGCTTTTGTATTTGAGTCATAGTGATAAGGAACTTTTATGCTGATGGTGTCTGTAAGTTAACTCTTAAAAGAGTATGAAGGTAGTAAGAGCATGAAAAGTTTTGATCAAGAATCCAGATGCCTCCCAACACTCGGGAGATAAAGATAGATGGATCTCTGTAGCCAAGGCTACACAGAGAAACCTGCATTATATCTAGCTTCTTTTTTCAGCATAATGCTTTGATGTTAATGTATATAGCATGTGTTAGTATTTTCTCCTTTATTATTTCTAAATGCTACTTCATGAACTATATATTGCATTTTGTTTATGAACCTATAATAAAGGAGTACATATTTTTATTTCTCTTGGCTAGATTCCAAGAAGTGAGATTGCAGAGTCATATGGCAGCTTATGTTTCTTATATACTTAAGGAATGGCCAATGTTTTCTAAAAAGGCTGTATTCTGGCCTTTAGTTCCTGGTATAGCCAGGACAGTAGGCATGTTATACCATGTCTCTTATCTTTTGTTTAGAATTTTGCTACTATACCATGGATATGGTTTAATTCCTTATTTTTTTTTTTAACTTTATTTATTTGCCTTGGTGTTTGCCTGAAACTGGAACTACAGACAGTTGTTAGCTGCCATGTGGGTGCTGGGAATCGAACCCGGGTCCTCTGGAAGAACAGACAGTGCCCTTAACCGCTGAGCTATCTCTCCAGCCCCTTAATTCCTTATTTACAATCTCTTATAAATACTGCCCTGCTAAGTTGTTCTGTCTTATTGCCTGGCTGTATTCAATGTAATTCCATAAAGGTTTAAGCTTAATTTACAAACATTTGATATCGTACAGTATAAAGTTTTAACACCTTATGCTAATGAAACCTCCCTTTGGCCTTGCTACTACTAAGCCCTAGGCTTCAAGGCTCAACCACAGCAGGAGCCTTCAGTTTAACCTGACTTAGGCTCTGGAGGCCTAGGCAGCCATGGTTTTTAGCATAAGAATGAAAGCCAGGCTCCAGGCCACACAAGCAGGTTTCTGAGCAGCATAGACTCTGGATATGCATGACATTCGTGGATATAAGCCATTTTATGTGCTCAAAAATGTGTGACTTTAATAATCACTATCCTTTCTCCAAAATTGATTGACTTTTTAAAGACTCATTCAGTGTGTTTTCCCAAAGTTATCTCATTACAACTTTTAAAGAATGCTAGAAAATGTTGTGCAAGAGTGGTCTCTCCACCACTTACAGAGGTGCAAATCACAGCAGCCAAGTCTGCTCAAGTGGCATAGTTTCTAGCTGTACATATTCTCCTGAACTATTTAATCTGTTCACTAATAGTCAATATGTGGCATGGATCCTTGGCCCTTTAGAAACAGCTAGCTATATTGCGCCTGTGAGTAAATTATGTCAGCTTTCATTAAAAATACAGGCTTTTGTGAGACAGAACTCAGCTATACTATGTGGGATATTTACAGGTTCTTTCTGACCTTCCTAGTGAAGGCAATGCCCATGCTGATCAGCTTCCTGAATCAACATATGCTATGTTTAATGCATTTGATAATGTATTTTAAGCACATCAGAGATTTCATCTTAATACTGTATCTTTGAAATTTCATTTCAAGATCACAAAGGACCAAGCCATTAAAATAGTCAAACAGTGTTCTTTGTGTACAGAATTTCTGTCAATAACCTATTTTGGAATGAATCCTCAGCATTTTGCTCCTAATCATATTTGACAGATAGATGTTACTCATATTCTCTCCTTTGGAAGGATGGCCTATGTTCATGTTTCTGTTGATACTTGTTTTCATCTTATTTTTTGTCTCTGCACATTCTGGGGAAAAGGCTAAGGATGTTAAAAGCCGTTGCTTATAGAGTTTCTAAAAGTAATTAAGTTTTGCCAAATTTTGTGCTGAAGACTGAGATTTCTTATAATTTTTATGGGTCTGACAATTGTGGAAGCAACTCTCATTACACTCTTAAAGTTTGTCTCTTAATACTAAGAAGGGAGAGTATGTAGCCATGCCCAAAGACCACTTATCCTTCATTTTTTTATATTTTAAATGTTTTAACTGTGGAGTCAGTCACTTACTGCAGCTGATAGATACTGGAGGCTTAGCAACGTGGCCTTATCTCAGGATCAGTGAAAAAATCTGGCAGATGACACTTAACTTAGACCAGACCCAGTTCTGGTGTCGGGGAGAGGGTCTGTTTGTGTTTTTTCCACAGGATGCAGACTTTCACAGGATGCAGATGACTCAGACCTGGAACACTCCTAGACTGCAGTCTCCCTGGGACAGAGACAATGACCTCCTGCTGACTGAAGCTGACAACTCAGAGTGGAGAGCAGAGGAGCAGCTGCTCTGCCCTCTCAACAGAAACCAAATCAACAGTTCTTGTCTTTCAATGCAAATCTTTCTCAGACCTTGAAGCTGCTCGCTTTCCTTTCCCAGAGTGTGGCTCTGTTCTTTGGCAGACAGGAATTATTCCTTAGATGTATGCCTTTTTCTTACTGTGTGCTAACCTACCCTCTACACACTTTGCATTAAAGATAGTATGGCTAGGTTAGAGAAGGACTGGAGCATAGGAAAAAGCAAAGACAGCAGGAGGAAGGATGGTTTAAAAGCTGATTTTCCATCTCCCTTGGGTTACTACCCTGTAACCTTCCCTTTTAGGACACTTTATAAGATTTTTGCTTTATTGGCTTTTGGACCATGGGCATTTAACAGGCTCACTACCAACAGGTAGACTCCCTGACCTCCAGACCCATACAAGTCTGTTACTTTACAGATCAAGGGTTTGTGAAACCTCAGGCGATGAGATTCCTATGGGAACTGCATAGTATTCAGAGCTATGCAGGCTTGCTTGCAAGAGGAACACTCCTCCATTATTGGTGGGAGTGTAAGCTTGTTCAGCCCCTCTAGAATGCAGTATTGCCAGGCGGTTTCTCAGAAAACTGAGAATCAATCTCCCCAAGGACCCAGCAATACCACTTCTGGGTGTATACCCTAAAGACGCACAGTCGCACTCCAAAGGTATTAGCTCAACTATGTTCATAGCAGCATTATTTGTAATAGCAAGAACCTGGAAACAACCTAGATGCCCCTCAACTGAAGAATGGATTAACAAACTGTGGTACATCTACCCAATGGAATATTACTCAGTAGTAAGAAATAAATGATATCCTAAAATTTTCAGGCAAATGGGTGGATTTGGAGAATATCCTCCTGAGCGAGGTATGACAAACACAGAAAGATAAGCAGAAGATGTACTCACTCATTAGTGGACTCTAAACAAACAAACAAAAAAGGAAAGCATGCTCAAGCTGCAAACCACAACTACTGAACAACTTGGGATCGGAAATACCTTAGACTGACACCTTGGATCCCACTCTCCTTAGAGGAACACCTGACTCAGTCTTGATGTTGGGGGGAGAAAATTGGATTTGCCAGGAGTGGAGGCTGAACTAAGCAATATTGTGATCTTGGGACCGCCTGCCCATGAGGGGGATGGGGAGATGTGGAGAAGAGATAATGACCTGATGTGGTGGGAGGGGGAGGGAACCTTGAATAAGAATATACAAGGATAGAAAATGTGACGTCTTTATTCATAATTAAAAAAAGGAAGTTCTTTACAGTATGGATCCAAGCTAACAATAAATTTGATGTTAAAAATGAGAACACAAAAAAAATTGAGACCTGTAACTCTCTGAATAACTACAACCCAAAAAGATGTAGTAAATTGAATTACATTTCATGCATTTTTATTATTGTAAGAACACCTAAAATTATAATTATCTACAGTGAAATGACAATGTATTTAAATGTAGATGAATGAGTCAAAAATGTGAACCACACTAAGAAAGTTCTCACAAGATAACATGCTTAAAAGAATGTTGAGTGTGTCGCTTATTTTTCACATTACTGTGACAAAATGCTTGACAAAAGCAACTTCTGTGAGGGTCTGGTTTCTTGTGGGTTGGTGGTAGAGTCTATTGGTAGGAATATCATGATTGTGAGGCAACCCTCTTCTGCCACAGGAAGCAAAATGACATGGATGTCTGTGCTGAGCTCACTTTCTTCCTTTTCCTTTTCACTCAGTCTGTGTGATAGAACAAACCCCCACCCCACATCCAGGGTTGGTCTTTCCTCTTCAGTTAACTATCTTAGCAACACATCACAAACAGACTCAAAAGTGAGATCAAGTCAAGTCGACAATGGAAATGAGCCATCATATTGTGGTATAAATATATTTACCTCATGAAGTAAAATAAGATAGGAAGTGGAGACAAATTTTAGAAACAGTGATATATATATATATATGTATATATATATCCACACACACATATATATATATTCCATGCAAAGCAAAAGCCCTGGAAAAGCAGCAAGAAAGAGCTTGAAGGCACAGTAAAAGAAAAAATGCAAGCTCAGCATGGTGGTACACATATAAAATTCCTACACTCAGAAGCTGAGGCTAGGGGATTCCTGCACGTTCAAGGCCATTTTGAGCTATATGATGAGATTCTGTTTCAAGATAACAACAAGAAAGAGAAGCATAGAAAGAATAGGAAGAGGAAAAAGCCTCTAGTGATGTTTGCTTCCCAGTATATGTGCCTGTTTGTACTACTGTCCCATGAATGAGTGAATAAGGATAGTGATGAGCAGAATATAATAGAAGTGATGGTTATGACTTTCAAGGTCTGAGCAAAGGAAACCACCACTTGCCCAGCTCTGTCTGCTGCCTGTGGGAGAACCAGGTGCAGTGCTGCAGTTCACAGAGACAGGTATCCATACTGTCTTTCTGCAGGGACAGGAAGAAAAATTACAAGTGTCTAAAATCATTCTTCCAGGCAAAAGGAATACTTATATTATTTATATGTGTTTTTCTCTCCTTTTTTTGATGGGTAATTTGCCAATGAAATAATGATTTTTAAGATATGACTGAAAAAGGAACAGAGTGTTTAGAATAAAGAATTTTTAAAAGTATATAAAAATAGGAGTTCAGGACATTTTATTTCAAACAGGAGGCATATCAGGCCATATTTACCCTTTTCTATCACTTGAATTAGTTGCCTTGTTTTTTGAGAAAGCTTATGACATACCAGTTCACCAATATAAGCCTCTGTAGTAAAACTTCACCCACACTGAATAATTGTGCAGACATGCATTCACTTTTAAAATCCTGCCCAAAAGCCTGTAAAGTGATTACAAAGATCCAGCCCTAACAAATGTTGCACATAATTCTTTTTTTTTTTTTTTGCCCAGAGGAACAAAATGATCTAAAAGAAAAAAAAATCTATATGCTATTAGGACCTAGGCTTAATTCTCTCAGTGAGTTAGCACTTTACAGTCAAAAGAAAAATGCATGAAGGGAAGGTAGAGTGCAATGAAGTTCCCATTTTGCTCCTGAGTTTAATTGAAATTGCTAAGCCCAAGGCCCTGCACTGTGGACTCCCACTGTTCTCTTGCACAATGATGTTGTAGATGGCACTCCAGCAAATTATCAGTGTCTAATGTGTGTTAGATAGCGGCCAAATTCACTCAGGACCCATAGGATGAGGAAAAAAATAGACCAAAACAACATTCTACATGACTGCTTTGTTAGGAACTTTTCTTGTCGTTATAATAAAACACTTGACTGAAAAAACCTGAGGAAGGAAGGGCTTCTTTTGTCTTGCACTTTCACTGTGGGGAAAGCTTAGTAGCAGGACAGGGGGTAGCTGTAGCCACAGCCATGAAGCAGAGCAAGATGAATGCTGGTGCTCAGCTGGCTCTGTCCTTTTTTCTTCCTTCCAGCACTCCTACATCCAGGATGAGTTTTTCTTCTTCACTTAAACCTTTCTGTAAATACCATCACCATCATTGCTGTGCCTCTGGGGTGGGATTATGGTTCTAAATCCTGTCAGTTTGGTAGTAGATTAACTGTCACAGCTACGGAGTATCCCAGTCATCGAGGGCTGACAACACTGTGAAATTTTGGTCTAAGTTAAAATACTTAAGCTTCTTGTTTCCTCATATATGATGCCAAGCAAATTATACAACATCCCTGAGCTCTGCATTTTCTAGGGCAAGTGTGGCCAGTGACGGCTTTCAGGGGCATGTGACAGCTAGATAAGTTACTTCTCTAGCTTAACACAGATGCTCTTTAGCAATCTTCTTCTCAACAGTGATCAAGACATGAAAAATGAACCCAAACCTCTTGACAAGCTGGAAAATGATGTCACGTGTTCACTAGACAGGAAGTTTATCTGAGACTCTGCTTCCAATTCCAGATAAACTAGTCAATGCCACAAGTATTAAAGTACAGCATCAATAATGACAATCTATTTCTTGATGGACTGTAGATGCAATAGACTGATATTGCACTATGCTTGCCTCTTTTCTTAAAACATATATATGGAGTTTCAGAACTTCCTAAGGAGCAAGCCAGGAACATATTTTTTCTATTGCTTCTGCTTATTTTCTTGGCCAGGAACAAGCAATCACTTAATCACCTGTTCTGGCACAATATTTGCTGGCTGCCTAGATGCAACAGGAACGAGTTAAATCTTATACCATGCAATTAGCTGAGCATTACAGATCAGCCAGGTATGTAAGAATGATGTAGAGGATGCAGGTGAGTGTGTACTAAATATGTGGTCCTTGTTCTAATCTTCACCAGTGGAACCAATGAAACGCATGCCCTGTTTGCTTCCCTGAGTCAAGGGAATTCAGATGTATGCATTTTTATGATCATAAATTAGCTGCTATTTCAATCCTAAAATTATTAAGATAAGTAAAAATAGCTATATGTGTTTAATACATGTATGAGAGAAAGAACATAAGACATTATTACCAGGCATTTATTTTGTTTCTAATTGCCCATGTTGAAGGGGCCAATGTCTCCTAAAACCCAGATCTCAGACCTTGCTGGTCAGTACTCCCTTCAGCCAAATGCATTCAGCATACGTGTTCAGAAACAATTATAAGAAAGTTTCCATTAATCTTCATGTTCTTTGGAAGAAAATAAGTTTTCAAACCTTAAATCAGTTACTAGGTATGAGTGATAGCACAGTTTCTCCATCCATAGGACACAAAATCAATCATACCACAAAGACTCCTGTTGTATTAGGTTTCTGGCCTGGATTTTCTGGGCCTGGACCAGAGGTTCAGTTCCACTCTCAGCCCTGCTTAGCCTCAAATAATCACACACAGGTTCATATTAGTTTTCTGCTGATCGACCTAGGGCCCAGGCATATAACTTGCTAGTTCTTTAGTCTTAAACTAACCCATCTTTCTTATCCTGTTCAGCCATGCAGCTTGGTAACTTTGCTCAGCAGCATTTCCTCTGCATCTCCTGGCAGCCCCAGTGACTCTGTGGTATCTGTCTCAGCTCTGAGATGTTCCCAAATGTTTTCTTAATCTGGTAGCCCCACCCGCACTTTCTGTTTGCCTGTGGCCAATCAGTTTTTTATTAAACAAGTAGGCAGGACAAATATTTACAACATACCATAATCTCACTACAGACTCCTGGTACTATTTCTTAAGTAATAAATTCCTTCAAGATACAAGTAAATATAAAGAAACTCCCTTATCAATAGCAAGCCCTAACAAATATACATAATTCAATTATGATTTTTTAAAAATCTCACTCTTGCTCTGTTTTTCCAAAAATATTAACATTAATATGAGAAGACTTAAATATTTTGAATCTTTGTATTTATTATCACATTCTTTCTAACATAGAACAAATTGTTTTTACATGGGAGCAGGAGTCAAAGGCCACCATAACTGCTGCCAAAGACAAGAATTCTCTTGGCCTTGCCTCCAGCTCCTCTATCTGTTGTGGAATATTATTTTAACTGTGTACAGATGTGTTACATTTATTTATGTTGTGGAATGTGTAGAAGTGTGTTGCTTCTTTTTATGTTGCATTTGTTTAATTTTGTAAAGATGTATTGCTGTTTCATCTTGTCTACCTAAGGTACCTGATTGGTCTAATAAAAAGTTGAATGGCCAATAGGTAGGCAGAGAAGGGATAGGCAGAGAGATTAAATGGAGGTAGAAAAAGAAAGAGATGTTAGTCAGGCAGGCAGCTGCCAAACAGACAGGCATGGAGTAGGATATACAAGATGAAAGAAAGATAAAGAAAACAACCCTGAGGCAAAACATAGATGAAGAGAAATGGTTTAATTTAAGTTATAAGAGCTAGTGAGACAAGCATAAGATAAGGCTGAGAATTCATAATAACATTAAGTCTCCATGTCATGATTTGGGAGCTGGTTGGTGGCCAAAAGAAAACCTGTTACATCTACCACCAGTGTGCTTGACACTTCCTCCAACTCCCTCCACCTCTAGGCTTGACACTGCCTTCAGCTCCCTCCACCTCTGCATGACTCAGCCTTAGTGACCACAGCCACACTCACTCATAGGGAAATCATCCTCCATCATGCCTGGGGCCTTCTCTGCCTCTTTTTAGCTGACTGTTCAGATCTGTGCCAGGTATGCTTCCCTCATTGGGTGAGATCCTGTGGGCTGTGGCTCACAGCACTGTACACACACTTTTATCATTGTACTTTGTATTAGTACAAGTTTCCCACTACTGTGTACGCAGCCATCTGACACAGGCCATCAGTCTCTTATGTATGATCGTGTTTATAGGTGGCAGGAGTATCCCTTCAAAGTTGTTCTGAATAACTGAGCTGTCTCCCCAGCCCTTTCATTTCTCAGAAAAGCCATGCAAAACTGGGTTGAAGGCCACTCCACATTTACAAAATAGGAAAACCAATCTTTGAAGAAAAGGGAAATGAAGACACCTACCCCCCACCCCTGCCTCCCCACACACACACACACATAAAAGGCAAAAAAGAATTCTCAGAGCCTAGAGGTGTCACAGCATGAATAAGTTAGACTTTTCCCCTTGCTTTGTCTAGAAACCAGTCTCCAACACCCACATTCGGGTCCTATCCAGTGAGCTCCCAATTTTTGCTTTTACCAATTTTGAAAGAATTTTAGTTTCTAGCAAGGAACTAGTAAGGAAGGAAGTGATCAGTAGCTGTGTTTTAACTGAATGATCAGTAACGGTCTTTTAACATTTTAGGTGGAAAAAAGATTCCCTCCCAGACCTTAACACCAAGTAAAGCCTCAAAATTGTTACCTGCTATGGGAAGAATAGCAATGTGTAAAAGAACTGCAGCTCAGCAGCTTTATAAAGATTTGTAAGAACACCAGAAGGAACTGTGAAGATAGCTTAAACAAAAATGTCTTTTTATTGCTGCCATTTTCAAGATGAAAAACTAGAAACCAGAGAAACAAAACCACTGGCCTGAGGTCACAGTCATAATCAGGTCCATAAGTAGCAGTCTATAAATAAAAAAAAACTATTTTAACCGATATAAAACACCATAAAAATAAAAATCAGAGGAGAAACAGGTAGAAGGAAGGCAGAGCCAGACATATGCAATCCAGCTGCCATATATATATCCCAAATAAACTAAGGGCCACGAGCCATATAACAAATTAATAAAAATAAATTAAATTAAGATAACAGAGTTAGCTAACAATATGCCTAGCACATAAGTCAAACAAAATAAAATTAATATAAAGTCTTAAAAAATATTTTATTTTAAAAAATAAAAACCGCCACAAACAAATCAAAGCTTCTAACTCATACAAAATCAAAAACATCATACAACATCCTTCTTTCTCCCTTACCTAAATATATCGAATACTTTTACTCAATACAAACAGAGAAATGCCTGCACTAGGGCACTGGCCTTCAGAAAAGCACACCATGAGTCATCCTGCATCCTGAAGTTTCTAGGAAGATAAAAGGACATTGTAATGCTCTTAGTTTCATCATGGTAACACCTCTATCTTTTGTCTCAAGGGTAGGGGGCCTTGCTTTGGAAATCAGTATGGCTGTTCCTCAGAAAACTGAGAATCAATCTCGCCAATGATACAGCAATACCACTATTGGCCATATACCCAAAGGATGCACATTCCTGCCCTAAGGGCATTAGCTCAACTCTGTTCATAGAACCATTATTCTTAATAGCCAGAACCTGAAAACAACCTAGATGCCTCTCAGCTGAAGAATGGATTAAAAAATTGTGGTACATCTACGCAATGGAATACTACTCAGCAGAAAAAAAATGACATCCTGAAATTTGCAGGCAAATGGATAGATCTGGAGAGTATCATTCTGAGTGAGGTAACACAAACTCAGAAAGAAATACATGGTATGCACTCACTCATAAGTGGATTTTAGACATAAAGCAAAAAATAACCAGGCTAAAATCCAGACCATGAGCAGCTAGGTAACAGGAAGAACTTAAGAGAGACATCCATGGATCCCCTTGGGAAGGGAAAATAGAGTAGATCTTCTGAATAAAATAGGATCATATGGGGGAGTGAGCAAGGGGAGGTAGGAAGAGATCATGAGAGAAGGAGATGGTTGAGTGGTGGGAGAAACAGAGAGAGAGAACAAAGAAATAGATATATTGATAGAGTGAAACACTGTGGGATTAGAGAGAAACCTGGTGCTAGGGAAATATCCAAGAATCCACAAGATGTCCCTGGCTAGGACTCCAAGCAATAGTGGAGAGGGTGCCTAAACAGGACTTTCCTCTATAATCAAATGAATGACCACCCTAAATGCTATTATAGAACCTTCATCCAGCAATGGATAAAGTCAGAAGCAGAGATCCGTAGCTAAGCACCAGGTCAAGCTCCCAGTCCAGCTGAAGAGAGAGAGAGGAGAGAGTATATGAACAAAAGGATCAAGATCATGAGGAGGAGACTCACAGAGACGGCTGACCAGAGCTATTGGGAGCTCACTCACTCTGAAATGGCAGGAACCTTAATAGAAAGGAACTTAGCCCTCCAAATGTTTAATTCCTTTCCATTAAGTCAACAGGTGTGGGCAGTTTGCAGAGCCTCTTGCAGTGGGACCAGAGTTTATTGCTGGTGCATGAACTGACATCTAGGAGCCCATTCCCTACAGAGAAACATCTTGCTCAGCCTTGATACTGGGAGAGGGACTGGGATTTACCACAACTAGAGATGCCAGACTAAACTAACTCACCTTGGGATTCCTTGTCCTCCCTGGGGAATGAATGGGGGGGTGGATAAGGTGGGGAAGCCTGAGGGAGGATTGGGAGAAGGAGATGGAGGGGGAGCAGTAGTGGGTATGAGAAAAAAACTTTTTAAATAAAAAAGATTAAAACAATTTAAAAAACAAAACAAAAAAGAATAGGAGGGCCTCTTGGTCTCAGTGCTTCTATGATGTTTGTTTACTTTTAAAATTATAAATTGGGTGACTTAGCAAATAATTCTTGGAGTGAGACAAACTATATTGGAGACAAAATTCTCCATAAAAATTAAACAATCATACTAACTAAAATGTACATGATTCTTACAACTATATACCAGATTACAATTTCTTTTGCATTTCTAATTTAAAATTACTTAAAGCCAAAGGATAACAAGAAAATCTTGGATAAAGATTAAGGTTACACAAAGCTCTGTCAACAGCTAAAATGCTGATAAAGCATTAGGCTCAGCTGGTCCCCAGGCCATAATATCAACAAACACCATAGTGGACTGTTGATTTTTCAATTTCTTTTTCAAATTATGATAAATAATTGTCTCCTTCTCCCTAGAAGTCTGGATTTTTGTTCTCTTTAGATATTTCATCAATATTTTGGAGGTTAAAAATCTTTAAAATCTCACAGTAGGGACTAACGTTGGGAGTGACTTCAAAATCTACATGAATTTCCCAGCTTACATATAAATAGCAAAAGCTGTGGTATGTGGCATGTAAAAGGTATTGTAAAACTTACCTCAAAAAAGCTTCCTGTATGAAAATAAAGTTTATTTATCTAAAAGTTAGTAAAGTATGAAGGCAGTGAAATGGCTGAGTGAGTAAAGGCTTCTGTCATACAGGCCTGCAACCCAAGTTCAAGTCTACAAGCCATGTTAGGTCGGAAGGGGAGAACTAACCCTACAAAGTTGGCCTCTGACCTACACACACACACACACACACACACACACACACACACAACAATAATAATAAATAATTTAAAATTTAATAAAATATCTAGTTTTGCTTTTCAATAAACAAGGTGCTATGGACCTGGAATGTCCCTCAAAGCCCCATGTATCCTGCTTACTGTTTATGGAATGTGCTGGAAACTCCAAGAGGCAGGTCCTAGTAGAAATTCCTTCCAGCACTATGTGTGTGCCCTTCAGGGGATGTAGGAGCCCTGCTCTCTCTTCTTCATCTTGCTTACTTCTCTGCCATGAGAAAAATGGTTTTGTTCCACAAAATACCCTTCCAAAATGTGCCACCGAGGCCCAAAGCAATGGAGTTGGTCATGGGTAAAATTGTCGCCATTAAGCCTGTGATTTGGTGACTAAGACTTTGAGCCACAATAAACTTTTGTACATGGATCATTCCAGGCATTTGCTAGAGTAACCGAAAGCCAACTACATAAACAGAGAGTGAAGAAAAGAGAGGGGAAAGGAGACAGGAGGAAAAGGGAGGGAGGGACAATATTTTTCAGGGTGTTGGTCACAGAAAAAGAATAAGCACAGCAAATACTTTCAATTGACCTTTATCTATTAGAGAAACACATCTGATTCTAAATACCAGGCTTTATGTTGTCCTGACACATCTTTCCTTTTATTATATATTTCTTTATGCTGTCTTTGTTTCCACTCAGAACTCATAAAAAGAAAGCAGATAATTTATATCATAAATATGTGAAGCTAAAACTCCACCTAATTTTTCTTAACTTAAAGAAACAGGAAATGCTGTATAAAGAAAGAATCTCTTCAACTGCCATAGGACAAAGACAGGAAACCCAAACCTGAACCCTTACAGCAACCCTTAAATCTCTATACCAGGCCATTTCCCTGACTTTCTTATATTACATCACTTATCCCTCACAGTGGTCCTAAGGTAGTAGTGTGTCTGCCACTGCATATGTGAAGAAACTGAGGGACAAAGAGCTTTGTCAATTCACCCAAGATTATCTGCCTGCTAAGTAACTTCAGGACCAGAACTTAGCTTGTTTGGCATAACTGAGCCCATGTTTTTAGCTACTCTGAATATTGCCTACTTTCTGGGCTTTTATAAGAAAAAAATATGCAAAATTGTTACCATCATCTTGGCTATAACAAGTCAGCCTGCCCCAGCTACAAAAATTATCATGTTGATCACTAGGTTGATATTTTTGAGTTACAATGTATATTGATGGATTATAAAGTAATATTTATATTTTAAGATTATTTTTAACTGCAATCCTATTTTCTTTCTGCTGAAAAAAATGAACTTCTAAATTCTGAGACTGAAAGATTCACTACTAGGCTTAAAATTATGTTCTTATGGAGAACTATTTATGTGTCTCCTATGTTTTCTCAATATAAAAATAATCAGATTGATACTTTTATAATTGTAATCTACTGGAAATAAGAAAGGAAACACACACTCATGCACAAACACTCACAGAGAGAGAGAGAGAGAGAGAGAGAGAGAGAGAGAGAGAGAGAGAGAGAGAGAGAGAAGAATGTGCATTCTCTTACACAAAACCAGAATTATCTACACCCCCAACAAATTATCCTTCAAAATATGTTCCTGGAGATACATTAGGAAGCAGATGCCTAAATTTGATTATCTCCAACTGAGATGGGGAAGAGTTTATCTTCCATTGACGGAAACTCACATAAGCAATGAAAAGTTGCCAAGCCTCATCCAATCTACATGAAGCAAAATGAGCCAAGAAAACAGTAGCCAGAGCCTCTACCAGATGCTACTCATGAGTTAAAGAAAGTTTATCTCTTTCACGTGTGATTTATTTGGAAGAGTTTTTAGTGATAATTTTCAAGTGAAGCCAAGAAGTATTTTATCTAAATGAGGCATTTCAGTGCTGAATTCAGTCTAAGCAACAGCCCAGTTTCAAACAAGCATTCATCTGAACACAGCAAATGAATCTGTGCTTTACTATACATACTGGGGACTCAACTAGAAGGAATAACTACAGTCTTTCATATACACATAAATGATAGATTATAGATAGATGATGATGATGATAGATATTATAAATCGGTATATGATAGATAGATAGATAGATAGATAGATAGATAGATAGATAGATAGATAGAATTCAGTTACTATAAAGCAGTTTGGGACTACTTAGGCACTGAACCACCCAAAGATCAATAGAACAGAACTCTCTGAGATAAGCTCCTTCCTCTTCCCTAAAGACAGTCTCTAAAGTAAGGTAGTACACCATCAAGAAAATGAGCAATTCAAATGACAAATAGAATGAGAAAGAAATCACAGAAATAAAACCATACCCAATGTTCACAAACCAAATAAAATATCTTAGGAATTTTATTAAATATAAAATATATCACCACATAACCATAACCTAGCACATGAAAGGCTTGTATGACAAGAACTTCAAGTCTTTGAAGAAAGAATAAGAAGATATTAGAAGGTGGGAAGATGTCCCATGCTCATGGATCAATAGAATTAACATAATAAAAATGGCCATCCTTCCAAAAGCAATCCAGATTCAATGCAATCCCCATCAAAACTCCAACACAATTATTCACAGTTCTTGAAAGGACAATATTCAACTTCATATGGAAAAACAAAAAACCAAGTATAGCTAAAACAATATTGAACAATAAAAGAACCTGTATCATCATTCCTAATTTCAAGCTATACTACAGAGCTATGGTAGTAAAAACCTCATGGTACTGACATAAAGACACATTGATCAGTGGAATCAAATGGAAAACCCAGATATAAATCCACACATCTATGGACACCTAATTTTTGACAAAGATGCCAGAAAGACAAAATGGAGAAAAGACAGTATCTTCAGCAAATGGTCCTGGTCTAACTGGATGTCTGCATGTAGAAGAAGGTAAATACATCCATATTTATCATCCTGCACAAAATTCAAGTACAAATGGATCAAACATCTCAACATAAAACCAAATACACTGAACCTGATAGAAGAGAAAGTAGGGAATTGCCTTGAACACATTAACACAAGAGACAACTTCCTGAACAAAACACCAATAGCACAGGCATTAAGTGAGACAATTAATAAATGGAACCTCCTAAAACTAAAAAGCTTCTGTAAGACAAAGGACATTATCAACAAAACAAAATAGTAGCCTATAAAATGGAAAATATTTTCACCAACTCCACATCTGATAGAGGGCTAATACCCAAAACATATAAAAACATAAACATCTAAACAGAAAATTCTCAAGAGAGAAGTCTCAAATGGCTAATAAACACTTGAAGAAATATTCAACATCCTTATCCACCAGGGAAATGCAATAAAAACTACTTTGAGATTCCATGTTATACCTGTCAGAATGACTAAGAACAATAACACAAGTGAGAGTTCAAGCTGAAGAAGATGTAGAGCAAGGAAAACACTTCTCCATTGCTGCTGCAAACTTGTGTAGCCACTATGGAAGTCAATATTTTTTCAGCTTCTCAGAAAGACGGGAGTCAATCTAACTTGAGACCCAGCTACACCACTCTTAGGCATATACTCCAAAGACACTCCATCCTACTGCAAGGACACTTGCTGAAATATGTTCAGAGCAGCCTTATTCATAATGGCCAGAAAATGAAAGTTTTCTGAACTGAAGAATGGACAAAGAGATGTGGTACATTTACACAATGGAGTATTACTCAGCTGTTTATTTGGAAGCTGGTGGTCTAAAGAAAGACATTTAAATGCTTCCTCTTTTAGTTAGTTAGTTAGTTGTTTTATTATTATTATTATTATTATACTAAAGGGACTTACAGGTCAGAGAATGTATAACAATTAAGTGATGTCATCTTGAGAAAGCCAATGTATTAGAGTTAAAAGTACTTGGGAACATGTGACCAGACTATGTGTGTTCACCTTCAGCTCTGCCACTTAGAAACTTTCTCTCCACAGGCTGATTACTAGACTTTCTATATTTTGTTGTCCCTATCTATAAAATAAGATCATAAAAATATACAAAATATTTTATGATATTAGAATACATGAGATGCAATAATTATTAAGTATCTGATCCTTAGCCAGTGAAAAGGATTGTTACCATAGTTTATGTTGTTATGATATTATTGGCACATAAACAAGAGCCTCCCCTTTCTCCTTTGCTGACAGTACTAATAATGTTGCAGAAGTCCAAGAACTAAATACCTCCTGAGCTATGGCTTGTGACATATTTATCAAGTGGTACCATAAATTTAGTTGCACACATATAAAGGAAAGGGTGGTCCCTTTTCTGAAGCCCAGGGAGACCATATTAACTCTTATTTTCTGAAGCCATGATAACCATGATGATTCAGTGATCACTACTAATCATTAAGGAATGATGTGGAATATTCCTTTACATATGTAAATATATGTCACTGTGATTGGTTTAATAAAGAAGCTGACAGGCCTATAGCTAAGCAGGATAATGTTAGGTGGGAGAACCAGACTAAGAGAATGCTGGGAAGAAGGAGGAGAAGGAGTCACCAGCCAGACTTGAAAGAAGCAATATGAAGAATACATAGATGAGGTAAACGAGCTTTGGTATAGCACAGAGATGAATAGAAATGGGTTAATTTAAGTTATAAGTGCTAGTTTAAAACAAGCCTAAACCATCAGCCTATCATTTATAATTAATAATAAGTCTCTTGTGTGGTTATTTGGGAACTGACTGGCAGGACAGAAAAGTCCACCTATAGGATACCATAACAGCACTAGAGACACCACAAAGCACTGAGTTGCTTACCTTTTGATAGCTAATGAAGCACCAAGAGACTCAGACAACTACAAAATCTTAGTTAAGTGAGATGGATGTGGTATTCATCTCTTGGTATTGTTGTAATCATGGAATACAGATACTTTCTAGCATATCAATTTTGCCTCCCTTGAATATGGTGTTAGTTCCATTTCTCATTGCTGTAACTAAAATACCTGACAAAGAGCAACTTGATGAGGGACAGGTTTACTCGGGCTCAGTTTGAGAGGAAACCACCATCAAAGCAGGAAGAGCATGGTGGCAGGAGCCTGAGGTAGCACTTCACATTGCACTCATAGTCATGAAATAGAAAGTGATGAATGGTGGCACTCAGCTTGCTTTGTCCTTTTTATTGACCCTGGAGCCCCATACCATAAGGTGGTGTGACACATGTGTAAGGTGAGTCTTCCTCTTTCAATTAAACCTTTCTGGTAACACTCTCAAACATATCCAGAGATCTTT
Source organism: Sigmodon hispidus (assembly GCA_004025045.1). NCBI lineage: Eukaryota > Metazoa > Chordata > Mammalia > Rodentia > Cricetidae > Sigmodon > Sigmodon hispidus. The sequence continues at coordinate 77,305 of PVIH01004826.1, forward strand.
TATGATGATTTTAAATCTTGTCAAATGGACAATGAAAGTCAACCATCACTGATATATAATATATGGTAGGATCATCATTGGAATACAGTGTAGATTTTCATTTTTATTTTTTAAGGAACTATTATTTTTCATATTGTGTTCTATGATTGCTATACTAACCTACATACTAACCAATTATGTGCAAGTACTTCACAACAGCCAAAATATGGGATCAACCTAAATAGATGAAGATAAAGAAAATGTGGTATTTGTGTTTATAGTGGAATAATATCTAGATTATGTGTTTGTCAAGTTGCAGAGTTTGAATATACTGCTAGAGAAGAAGCTATGGTACTTTTTGTCAGTTGGACTGCTTTGTGCCCCCTTGGAACCAAATACAGTGCAAATTGCTCCTTCTTGGGCATCTATGTCATTGCTTTTCTGGATCACCATGTTATGACAGTAGGCATCACCATTATAAGGCCTACAACTAGGCAGAAGGACTTCTACCTCAGAAGGAAAATATTCATAGCAACATACGCCTCATGACATCTTTACACAAAGACACTTTACATGAAAATATGGGAGAAGTTACTGTTAGAAATACAGAGGAGCCAGGAGGAGGGAGTGGAGCACAATCGTTCCAGAAAATCTATAATTACACCCATTGTCAAGACACCCATAGTCAGGACAATGTCTAGGCTTCATGCAAAGAGTCTTTTCTCGTGAATTAGCCCTGAACTTTCATGGGGAGACACTAAGGTGAAGGGAGTCACCAGCTGAGCAAAGATCAGTTGGAAAATATCAATGTAACATGGTGCTGCATTTAGTATGGAGGCTTATTCATCAACTTCACATCTTGTGTATGTTGACAGACAGCAGATTAGTGATGAGTACAGGAGGAGAAGTTTAGAATGGAAAGGAGCAAGGAGAAGTGAGCAATTTCCTTAGCAAAGAATATCACTGTGCTTTATGAGCATCGTGTGACTTAGAGCTTCTCCTTTGTGCAAATCTTGCAGAATTAGCTCACCAAACCTCTCTCATTCCCATAGGACACTAGCATCCATCTGAAGTACTCTTAGCTTCTCCAACTTTTTATGGGACAAAATCTTAATTTGCTTTAAGGGATTAAACAACTTGAGAGTAAGTTATACAATGTCTTCTTCGGGAAGGAGGGGAAACAACAAAGCACAAGACTCCTGACAACAAAACAGGACCTCACAAGAATGACTCACGCACCTCACAGTGCAAATTAAAATACTTGAGAGCTTCTTCAAAGCTCTTAATTTTCCAGTCTTTATGATTTCATTTTCACGTCATGCATGAAACCATTCTCAACCTAGCCCTGACCCAGGATTTGGCCTACCTGACTTGTACAAGGGCTGGAAAACAGGAACATCTGAGACCACTGGGTGCATTTCATCCATACAGGCAGACCACAGACTCATTTATGTATGCAGTACTTTGTCCTGTTGACTGTCACTTTTGCCTCATAAAGGATGGTCCCTGATACATAACAGGTATCATAGCATACATAATATCATACATAATATTCAATGTTAAGAGAAGGAATTTAAAAGAGCCTGTAAAACAGGCTTCCACAGAAAAGAGTAACACAGGAGAGCAGGAATTCCCTGAGCCAAGAGCAGTTTTAATGAGTCCTATGGTCAAGATCATCAAAATGTGAATACACATACATATGAAGAACAAAGGAATAACCAGGGTGTGGCGTACATGCCTGTAATTCTAGTACTTCAGGGGGAAAGTGAGAGGATTGCTGCATGTTCAAGGCCAGACAATGTGGTGATATGTTACATATTTAATAAAACCTGAAATATTCAAGAGATTAACACACAGTCAAAACCTAGGCAGACAGCTCAGGAAGTTCTTCAGTTTTGAGTAAGATGGACTTCAATGGCAATGGCACACACCTTTAATTCCAGAACAGGGAAAGTTTGGGAGTGGTAACCTACACCCTTAATCCCATAACCCCAGAGATAGAGACCTTTCTGTGTTTTTGTGAGTTTAAGGCTGATACCAAATAGGGTAGCTCATGCCTTTAATCCTAACCTGGATGGCATACTGCTGGCAAGAAGGGTATTGAAGGCGGTGTAGGAAAACAGCAGCAATTAGAAGCAACCAGGAGCGAGGCTGAGGAAGCTGGAAGACAGCTGGGTGAGTATTGACTGTAGTGTTTCCTCTCTCTGATATTTCAGCCTTTCCCCGATATTTGGTTCTGAGTCTCTTTCCTTACAATTCAAATTTGTGCAACAAGATAGGGCTCCAAAGTGAGACTCTATTTTAAAAGCAAAACAGAAAGAATAGATAAAGCATGAAGATAACACTGGGCAGACAAGATGGCTCAGTGAAGAATTGTACTCACTGCCAAGACTCACTGCCCTGAGTTCGTCCACCAGAACCCACACTGAGAGTAGGGCAATAACTCCAGAACACTGAGGTCTGACCTCAGTACAAGCACCACTATGCTCACGCCTGCACACATACATGCTCTCTCTGTCTGTCTCTGTCTGTCTGTCTGTCTGTCTGTCTGTCTGTCTGTCTGTCTGTCTATCTCTATCTCTCTCTCTCTCTCTCACACACACACACACACTTTTCTTAAAGTCATATGAAAACCTAATACTGCAGTAGCTTCCTAAAATATATACCTCACTATACAGACAGACAAACAGAGAATGTAAGCAAAGCTACCCTTTAACAGGGCAATAATGCCACTGCTAGGCATCATAGGCTAACAAAAAAAAAGTCCAGCATCAGGAATGGGCACTTCTTTTGAAGTTTTTGGCCAGTGAGGCCACATAGCACCCCCTACACACACACTGGACATTACAAGCTATTGCTAATATTCTTGGTCCCCCTCTGAACTAGCTGGTAAAACCCTAGTGCTAGAGGTTTTTAACTGAAGAATTGAGAACTGAGATTTGATGCTCCTAAGATTCATTCCAGCAGTGTGATTCCTTTCACAGTTTTAGAAGTTTGTTAAAATAGAGCTCAGAAAAGGAAGCAAAAGAATAATTCTCCAGAGATGAGATGAAAAAGAAAGGATGTAGGTGACAGTTGCCAGAGGAGACTAATTTACACAAAAAGTTTAAAAGATCAGAGCTGGACCAGTGAGTCCCAAGACACAGAGGATGCTAATTTATAGGGAAAATTTAGATGATCAAGACTGGACTAGCAGAGAGAATGCTTGCTATCATCCATTTGTTGGTGATAAAAGTAGAAGAAAATTGAAAAACAGTTTTACTTTTGTTAAATTAATAAACTTAAATTTTGAAGGCATTTTCAGTTGCATAATAAAGCTGAGCATGGTGCTGAGTTCCCATTGACCTCTTCCCTGTTCCCCAAGGCTGGGCAGCTTCTAAGGACCACTGAGAAAGGGTCTTTACCAGACAGAACAAAAAAAGAAGAGACAAGGGCCAGGCCCCTGAGAAAGGAGGTTGACTTGCTAGTGTCCAAATCGCACTTTATTGTTCCATTGGCTAAAAGGAAAGAAGAAAGAAAATGCCACATGAAGCCAAGGGTGCTTGGGCTAGTGGCATTTGGATCCTGGATAATTTGATTATCAAATCTATGCTGAGCTTCAGTTAAAATCACACTGGAGCTTTCAGCCACTCAGGGTGCTCTTTGGCAGGGGATTTATAGAGACTGGCAGAGCATCACTGTTAAACCATCCTCAATTATCAGCTTCACGGGCAGGAGGATGATTAAAATTTAACAACACATCCCAGCTTGTTGCCACTCGATAGAGTTCCTGCCATCCTCCTGTCAAAGGGGATAAAGAAGTGAGAAAGTGAAAAAGGAGAATATTTTAAGGTAAAAGTCTTCCCTTGGCAGGGTAGAAGAATAAATCAGCCATGCAAAGGAAAAGATCAGAAGTAATTTTCCCTGATAATGACTGACTTCGATTTTGCATATCTAATGGTTACTATTTATGGATGTAATGGGGAAAGAAATTCTCAGCTGGTACTTTAACTTCTAATCTGTTTAGTCATAACAATTCTGCCAATGTTCCACACATTAAAATGCCTACAGTTTATACCTTTCTTAGTTAAATGGTCTACTAGCGTTGTGCTTTCATTTTAACTGTATGTATTAAAATAATGTAGCAATTTGCCTTGGGGTTCAAACAGAACATCTATGGAACCGCAGTGACCAAGTCCCCAACAGAGCAGTGTTCTGCAATACCACTGAGGTACCTAAAAAGGTTCCAGGAAAAAACTGTCCTTTGATGTGGAGCACCTTGCTTGCACACATTAACTGTGCAAATGGAGTTCCACATTGGAAGGGCATGGGGACTCTAAGAAAGCCTTTAAAAATATTCAGGCTCTGGAGATCCACAGAATTATAGGCACATAGTGTTGTGAGCCAGAAGCTAGGATTGTAGATAGAGCTATTTTTCACTGAGACTTAAATTGTAAATTACCTCTGTGTGATCATGAGACATGACAAACACAATTGTTTCCCCGTCTGATTAATAACCCCAGTGCAGTGTGGCCTCAAGTTGGCTCTTTTGAGATCTTCACCCTAATTGTCATAGAAACGGACCTCAGGGCAGCATCTGCTATGGGGAGCTTATGGTGTGGACAGCTCTCCTTACTTCATGTGGCCTTAGATCATTGCTTTAGTCAGTGGAGTACCTCTGTTTTTCTCTTCTCCATCCTTTTTCTGTTTTAGTTTTGTCTCTATTGCTTGGATGAAACACTACTATCAAAAATTACTTGGGAAGGAAAGGGTTTATTTTACTTTATATCTCTCAGCCCATAGTTCATACTAAGGGAAGTAAGGGCAGGTATTCAAGGCAGGAATTGAAGCAGAAGTCATGAAAGAACACGGCTCATTGGTTTGTTCCCCTTGACTTGCTCAGCCTGCCTTCTTATACAACCAAGAGCCACCAGCCCAAGGGTGGAGCCACCTACAGTGAATGGGACCCTCCTACATCAATCAGGAAAATACACTATAGACTTGCCTACAGGCTGTCTGATGAAGGCAGTCTCTGTTTTGTGATAACTCTATCAACCAGGATAATCTCTCTCTTGCTCCATTCTCTCCTGTTAGTGACAGACTGGCATACAGTTTTTTGTTCACCTACCACACACAGGAGCCATAATTTAGGAAGAATAACACAGGGATGCTCCGTACAATGCTGATAAACCATCACTGTGGTCAACACTCCACGTCATTCCAGATTACTGACAACCATTTGACATACTGCTTTAACTGAAGGACCACAGTGTCAAGGTTGCTCCTTCCTAGAGTAGCCAACAGTCAACAGCTGATCAGTGAGATGCATAAAGGTCTCAATGGTATTCTTTCAAAAGCACCAGACAATAAAACTTACAATTTAGATTCTTCAGTTGAGAATCTAATTCACAAGCCTCGGTAAAAAGAGCCATCCCAGAAGACTGTCCTAAAATGAAACTTTAAGCTGGATCTTGATCACTCCTTGTTACCTAGCAACAAGGACCATTTACTTAGTACTCAGTGAAATCCATGGAGTATCTGGCATAGACTAGAGCTCAGTTTTGAAATCTTTTTGCAGTGGTCAACTAGGGTGATACATAGTGGAAGGGAATTCATTAGTGGATGTCTGCAATATACAGAGAAAGGAGAAGTCACTAGGTGTGTTAGTAACAGGCTTCATTACTATGAGAAAATATATAACACAAGGAACTTATGGAAGGAGGGGCTTATTTTGGTTCACAGTTTAAGGGTATAGTTCACCCCATAGTGGGGAACATGGCAGCAGGAGCATGAGGCTCTGGCCACATGGCATTCACAGTCAGGAAACAGAGATGAGGCTGGTGTTCAGCTCACTTCTGTTGATTCAGTCCAGGATTTTAACCTGTGGGATAGTGTCTCAGTCAAACTTCTCTAGAAATATCCCCACTGACAACATCAGCTTGTGTCTCCTTGGTAACTCCAAATTTTATCAAGTCAGCAATGAAGACTAACCATCACATAGGTTGATAAGGTTGGCTGGTTATCGCTTCAACAGACACTACAGTAAAGTAGGAACATGAGTATTCATGGCCAAGATATTCATAACAGAAATGTGAGAGCCAAGGAATGCTTGGTCCCTTACAGAGGTTTGACTTTTGCAGAGGACAAATGAAACTGAGGACAAGATCCAGAACTTAAATACCAGAGAGACTGTGCTGCAAAGAAGTCAGCACCCATCCAAGTCAAGTCCATTAGGCCAACACCAGGCCCTGGGTAGAGTGAGAAACAGCTGAGTAGATCCCTACCCATACAGTATAACACTGTGGATGGTACAAAAGGGGCCCACTTCCCCTTTTCTGGAAATGACCCTCCCCCATCATTGCTGGAAGAACTACTCAAGGTCCTCCCCTCCAAATACACACAGCTTCTCCTTAGTAGGCAGGCTGTGCCTTAAAACTGCTTTAAGATAGATCAGCCAGTACTCACAGCAGAAGTAAACATAGAACTGTATCCTGAGGGCCACGGATGGAAGATTAATGAAAAGAGATCAATTTGCAAACCTTCTTCAGGAAAGCAGTATCTAACCAGCAAGGGGGTGGGGGTGGGACAACAGGAGCTCTGAACTTTCTACCTTCTAGACTCTAAGAGATATGGAAAAGGTGACACTCTATGCCAAACTAGACGGAAATGTAAGAATTAGCTAATTGAGTCTGAAAAAGGCTGAGAGAAAGGCAAAGAAACAAGGAAATACAATACAAAGTCTACGAATCTACCAGATGATTGTGTTCTTCAAGAAGGCCTGAGGACATATTAAGGCAGGTGGCCCACATCACATGTCCTGAAGCCTGAAGTGACAAGAGGAAAGGCCAGCATCTGCAACATGGAAGGCATTGTCTTAGAGCAGCAGAGGCCACTTGGTGGCAACCAACTGTCAAATTCCAGCTGAGAACAATTAATGAGCAGCAAGACTGAACCCTGAGAACCTGACCACAAAGCCCTTTCTATGGTTAGGAGAAGTATCCAACAAGCTAAGTAGATGGGCAGTTAACAAGGACACCATTCAAGTTTATATTCTCAAAGTAATTCAAGCATGGCTTATCAGGAACCTGAGATCTTCTCCTCCTGATCCCCAAACAAAGGATCTTGCATAATTTCCAGATATGAGCAAGTTCTACAGAAAACCTACTGGCAGAGAAAGAGGGTAAGTGTGCAGAAGGGACTTCCTAATGCCCTGTGAAGTGAACTCTACAAGCTCATTTTCAAAGTTTCTCCCGGGTTCATGATGCCATTTTAGAAAGTTGTTTGATTTGGGGGTGAAGCTCAGCTTGTGGAAAAGAAGTCTTTGAAGATAGTACTTGGCAGTTGGGCCCCTGATTCCTAGTTAGCCATGATGTGACCAGCTCTTCACTACATTCTCCAATCATCATGATGTCCTGCCTGACCAAGAAATCATGGGCTAAAACTCTCTGAAGTCATAAGCCAAAACAAGCCATTTCTTTCTTAAATTGCTTGTATGGTATTTTTGTCATGTGATGCATAGCAGGTACCTCACCCTGGAATGGCATAGTGGATGGACAGAAGAAGTAGACCATACTGATCAATGTCCATTTCTTTTGAAAACTTTGTTGAAGAAAACATTTTTTTAGACCCAGTAGGCATGGAGCTAAGTTGGCATCCACATATTCTGTGTGACTGGTACATATGAGAGCCAGGTGGCAAATGGGAGACTAGGATTACTGATGTGCGCTGTAAACATACGTTATTATTGATTAATAGAGAAATGGTTTGGCCTACAGCAAGGCCACTTAGAGGCAGGCAGGAAATTCAAGCAGAGATAAAGATGGAGAAGGGCAGGGTCAAAGACAGAGGGTAGAGTCAAAGGGAAAATAACTCATTAACAGCAAGAAAAAGACATCTTCATCAACAAAGCAGCAGTGTCATTGGCTGTAGAGCTCATCTTAGATACCCTATGAAAAGAGAAAGAACCAACACTGATCTTGGAAAATAATTCATAATACCTTTTAAATGAGGATTTGGAGCCTCAATTGAGCCAGCTGCCCAAGAAGCAAGATGTAAAAGTACACATAAGCTACAAGCCGCGTGGCAATACAATAGATTAATAAAAATGGGTTAAGGTGTAAGAGCTAGTTGGTAATGAGCCTGAGCCATAGGCCAAACAGTTTATAATTTATATAAGCTTTTGTGTGATTATTTGGAACTAAGCAGCTGCAGGTGGGTCTGGATCTTGGGACTAGGCCAAGCCAGATTCTTTTGGCTACAGACTACTGTTCAAGGTGGTTCCACAGGATCCACAGATCTGCCCTCTGACCACTTTGAAAATCTCTAAATATACAACTAGAATAAGCATTTTTGGTAGGTAGATTCATTACTTCTCCCACTGCTGTGGACCAAATATTTGACAAGACCAACTTAAGGCAGGAAGGATTTTTTCTGTCTTACAGCTCAAGGGCATACAGTCCATCATAGTGGGTAAGGTGTGATGGCAACAGGAGGCAGCTGGTCACATTCACAATCAGAAGACAAAGAACAGACAAGAAATGAGGCTAGGCTGGAAAAACTCAAGTAATGTCACACACAGACACATACACACACACACACACACACACACACACACACACACACAGAGTAACCCACCTCCTCCAGGGAGGCTCCACCTCCTAAAGGTCCCACAACTTTCTAAAGAGTGCCACTAGCTGGGGATCACGTGACCAAACATGTGGGGACATTTCACACTCAAACCATAGGGTCATGCAACACTTACTGTTATCTAAACAGCCATGCTCCCAATTCTTCTATTCTTCATATTAATGATCTTATAGTGGTAGTTTCTATGCGCCATCAGAAATACCATGGAGCTGCTTCACAAATAATTGACTTGGAGGCTTAATTTTATAGTAAATGCTAGGTCTGTAGTTCAGGCATATTTATCTAGCTCTTAAATTAACTCATTATTCTTATCTATGTTTAGTCACGTGGCTCAGTACCTTGGCTCAGTGTAGCATTCTCATCTTGCTTTCTCTGCATCTGGCTGTTGTGTGATCTCTGCTTTTCCTCTTCCCAGAAATCTCCTACAGCATTATCCCACATGATCTAGTTTTTGATACTATTACAATTTGAAATCTGCTGTGTGGTTCTAACTCCAGATTGTGTTTGTTTTACTGAAAAGGCAAAACGTGGGGTGTGAATATAAAATGTTATTATACTATCAAAAAATGAAAAGCTATCTAGCACCAATTCCTCTCCTCCTGCTATCGTCTGGTATCACATTGCCTATATATTTCTATAGAAACACACAAAATACCTCTATTTACCATTATATGTTCTAAAAATAAATAAAAAACAAAGCCATTGAGTTGGTCAGCAGTTGAAGGTGCCTGCTGTCAAGGCTGATGATCTGATTTAATCCCTGAGGCCTTTATAGCAGAAGGAAATATTGATTCCCTAATGTTGTCCTCTGACCTCCATACATATGTCTTATTGTGTACACACACACACACACACACACACACACACACACTGTAATTTTAAAATTTTCATTAAAAGTAAATAAAACATAGAATCAACCCAGATAATTGAACCAGCGTGATCAGGTTGGCTTTTGTGGTCAGTGCTAACCATTGAAGCAAGAGTGAGCATTTACTGCTGCCTATCTGTGTCTGAGAAATGTTCCAGCTTTGCTCTCTGAAGTAACTTATGGTTAGGAAATAGGTGTCAAAAGTGTGGCCAATGATTTGCAAATGGCCAATTGCCCGAATCTGTTGAAGTTGCTCTGAAAGATGACAAGAACAGCTTGGCTGACCAAGCTGCTCTCCAAATACCCAGGGGCCCCATCACTTATGAGGACGGCCTCACTCAACCATCTGATTTCATTGTTATTTGCTTAATGCCAGACCTGAAGGTCACAATTGAAATAGGGCACAACTGAGTGCTCAGTTACCCGTCCGCTGGGCCACTTGACGCTAATGCTCCCCAGAAAGCCCTGTCACCAACACTTTCCTGTCCACTGCATCAAGAGAAGGCAAGGACACATTCTGGCCATCACGTCTCTCACAAGCACTTGTGAAGGCAGAAGCCTGTAGCAGAGGAGGGCTTCAGGTTGGAAAATGACTGGCCTTTGTCCCATCCCCAGTCCTTGAAGCTGTGCTGGCCAACCTCCACCCCCAGCTTCATCTCTTAGCTGAAATCTCCAACTCTAAACTAAATAGAATTTCTAATTGCATTAAACTCTAAAAGCAAGATCAAATTTTTGACTAGTCTTTACTTACCTACTCTTAAAAGATTAAAATCTAACCAAGAGTAGTGATGCATGTCTGTAATTGAAACAACTGGCAAGTGAATGAGGAAGATAATAAATAAGTTTGAGATCAGCCTGTACTACATAGTGAACCTAAGGCCAAACTACATATAAATAACATTTATTAAGTTATAATTTAGGCTTTGTAACTATTTTTCCTTACAAAGTTTTCATGATTTGTCAAACTTGTAGTCCTCCAACCTCTGCCCCCTAATTCTGGGATTATAAACATGTATCATCCTAACGGCTCCAAATGTTTTCAAGAATGTATTTTTCATCAAGGACTGTGGTATAAGCCTATAATTCCAGACTCAGGATCACTAATTTGAGGTGAGCATGGACTACATAACAAATGGCAATAAGAAAATAGCTAATGGAATTTATATGTGCTGCTGAATCAGAAAAGTCCCTATGTTTTCTCTGGATAGCCTAAATTTTTATAATTTCTTGCTTAACAGTTTCCTCCAACATTGAAACATTCTATCCTGCAGAGAAGCCCCTTAAGCAGGAAAGTAAACAACTCAAAATAGCTTCAGGAAGTTCCTGAAACTGACCACATTCACTAGGCCATCCTGCCAGAGTAAACACTAAGTAAAGACTTGGAGTCCCTCCGGTCCGTACCAAGCTGTAAAGAAGACTCTCAGGCAAGCAAAGCTGTAAAGACTGAGACCAGGGGCCTGAGAGATGGCTCAGTGGTTAAGAGCACTGACTGCTCTTCCAGAGGATCTGAATTCAATTCTCAGCACCCACATGGCAACTCATGGCTGTCCAATTCCAGGGGACAACCTCATGCAGACACACATGCAAGCAAAACACCAATGCACATAAAATGAAAACAAATTATTTTTTAAAAAAAGACTGAGACAAGACCAGCTGCCTGAAAAAAGTAGAAACAAGCTGAGGCACATGGAAAGGATACTCTTCAACCTGTTGAGCTTCCTTCAGGTTACACAGTGTGCTCCAGGCTGGGGTAGGACATGGTGATGCAGACGTCTTTGAGTCATTTATGTTCCTGAAACTAAGCTTTGCCCATATTCCTATAAGCGACCCCAATAAAATTCATGGTTTGTCAAGTTGTACTTTGGTGGTTTCCATACTTTGGTTTGTTGTGGTTTCCTTATCTGAGGTTAGTAGATGTGTTTGTTGCATCTCCCATGGAAAAGTTTTGTCACTCAATATAATTGACATAAATATCATACTTTACCTAAATATTTTTAAAATTCTAACCTTCCCATATCAGCTCCTGAAAAACTGAACAGCTTGAATATGAGTAAAGTTGAGGGACGTATTCTCCTACTGAGTTTGTCTTCATAAGCTTTCAATGATAGTTAGCTGTGTGCCTATGAATAAGATTTTATTCTGAGTTTCATGGACCTGTGAGCTTTTACTAGATAATGAACCACCTCATTAGATGGCTCTAAAAATAAAAAAGATGAAGAATATTCCTAGCACAGCATTGCATGGTTCAGCAGCTAGGGCTGCCTTCTGCTGGGCATCTCTTCCATCTCATCCTGGTTCACTCTTTGGGTTGCTGCAAGATCACTATTGCTGACTTTAGCCAGCCTCTCTCACAGGTCTGAGGACTCATGGAGGACCATTTGTCTTTGCTTCACATGGCCTTTTATCTTCTCATCCTCTAGCAGGAGATCTGCACTCATTCATGCAGAGGTGTCAGGGATCAAAGAGAAAAAGAGGTGTAAGAAGATTCTTGTACCCTAGGGTTGCCCACCCTCACCTTTCTATTTCTCTTTTCCTTTTTCATGGTGCTGAGGAGTACAGAATCTTGCACATGAGAAGTGAGTACTCTACCACTGAGCTATGCATCCAGCCCCATTTTCACCTCTGCTGCATTCTGCTGAACAGACAAGGGTATAGGCTGGAGGAAACATAAAGTCTAGGAGAAACAGAAACATCATCTTTTGCTGTGAGGATGTTGTAGGGTCCCAGCAAGTTCCCCTTGGGGGGGCCGGGCAAGTAGGCACAGAGTCAATAACACAGACCCCGGGAGCAAGGTTGAAAGAAACACGCTCAATTTATTCAGGAAGAGGCAAGACTTATATGCCCTTCTTCCTGCCTGAAGGAAGGTCTGCTCTGCTGGCATCTGCTAATATGGTGTGGTCATCTCTCATTGGTCAAGGTCATCATTCAACAGTACTCCAGCTCTGGTGCCAAGGCCGTCAGGAAGACCCAGGTTGGCTTTCAGGAAGTATTTAATGTACATTCTCCTCATACCAGCCTAGGCTGAATTGGGCTAATTGACCCTCAGGCCTGTGTAAGACTCTAGGGCCCAGTTACCCCACAATCTTTGTGGTAAGGGAAAAATTTGTGGTTATTCTACAATGACCTACTTGTCTTTGATGTCTCTAAATATTTTTTAAAAAATCTCATAATCATGGTACTAAGTAGAACCATTTATAAAAATCATAGGGCATTTTGGTATCTTTCAAATCAAGAATATAGAGCCCAAAGCAATGAATATCCTTGTGTGGCTTGTAAATACCATCTGATTAACTTAAGGTTTAAACAAGTGCTGCTTCAGGTTTACTTTGATTATCTAATAAATCTGTAGATAAATACATTACAGTTGACTTAATTATCCCAGCACAGAGGCAGAAAGAGTATTGTTAGTTCAAGAGTGACCTGGCTGCAGTACAAGATCCTGTCTCAAAAGAACAAAAACAATAGTCGAATTTCATGCTTCTGTTGCTTTCACACCTACAACAGCTCCTTTGACATGCTGTTTTGCAGTCGCCTCTTCAGAAATTTGATCAAGGGTCTATATTCTAAAGAGTCTCTTGTTTTTAGCTTCATGGTGTAATTTGATTTCTCAGCCACATTGATTCACTCCTTTCTTCCCCCTCTCCTACAAAGGCCTTCTCTCCCATGATCAGCTGAATCAGGCTCCACCTCTCACACTACTTTGTTTGCCCTTGTATCATGTTTCCATGGATTCTTCTCAGTTAGTGCCCATGTATGTTGGAACCTTCATGAAAGGTCCTTTTAGTAATAGAACAGTCTAAGTCCTCAGTTTGTGAACATATTACTGAGTTTCCTTTGGTTGAATGCATTTCCTCTTCACAGACTTTGGCCTGGGAAAGTAGTCAGCAGACCAGTTTCTTCCTCCCTGTCAATGTCTTCACTATTAGCCCAGATTTTCTTTTACTCCTCACAGTTTCCTTTTGCTAACATTTTATCTGGGGATGAATGGCAGAGAACTTCATATCTCTCTCCACTGACTACTATTTTCCACACTATGAATTTTCTATTTTTGTTTAGAAGTTCAGTATTTTATATTTTCCACATGGTTGGTTTCCACTAACAGTTTGCTTGAAAAACTTGTGATCGAAGTTCTAGGGTGAATTGTTTATCCCCCAAAGTACATGTCAAAGTTCTAATCCCAAGCATCTCGAACTATTATGATATTTTAAATCGAGTTCACTAAAGGTTTACTTAGTTAAAACTAAAGCACCCAGAATGGTTAAGACAGGCTCTGGTTTAATAATAGTGTGTTTACAAATTTTAGATACAGATGTTCAAAGAGATAAGATGATGTGCAGAAACATAGAGGGGTGGTTACTTGAAGTATCACATCTAAAAGCCAAGGAGTGTCTGAGTGCCTGTCTGCCACTGAAGCACCAAGCATGGGACATTTACCTCTTTGGCACGTTCAGAGGAGTATGGTTTCATAGACAGTGTTTTATGATGATGATGATGATTACTCCTGGCCTTTAGATTTGTGATTCAATACACTTGTAACCTTTTTTCTGGCAGCCCCATATGTCATGGAATACATGGATTCCACTATAGGAATCCTACGGTGCTAATAAAATCCTTATTGAAGGGGTTTCTTTCTATGTCATGTATGAATTTTCAGCACAGTTTTTTCTATGGGGAGAAAACAGGAAGATCCTACCTATATAGAATTCCACTAGACACTTTATCAAATTTAGAATCACCCCTTTGAACTTTTCTCCTCATGTATTTCCTGAAACATTTTACCTGTGTGCTATATTTTATTTTTAAAATTGGTATTTTAAAGTTTTCATTGTAAGTTCAGTTCATGAAAGGAGGCCACTGCAGGGACTATAGGTTTTGGTATAATAACATATAACAGTGGTATCACTCTTTCTAGGTGAAAGAGGCAAGCACAGTGGAGCTTGACAACCTGAGACTCTGCTTAAGTTACCCAAGTCTGTTTCCCAACATGGAACCCTCCCCTACCTTCTGCTACACACCCCTCCATTTCACTGGGACCCTCCCCGGCCCAAGGCCATGTGCACACCCCTCCATTTCACTGGGACCCTCCCCTGCCCATATCCATGTACATACCCTTCTTCAAGCAATGGAGTAATTGACTTCTCTTTAGCAGCATCTCAGCAACTCATATGTTTACTTTCCATTCAGAAATATCCAGTTGCATATCTGAGAACTAGGTGGCAGGGCACAATCTAGCCTGAACCAGTTTGGGATTCATGAGAGTAAGGTAAACAGTGTCCACTGACCTTTTGGGAGAAATCTCCTTTTAATCACCTTATGCCTATGACTTATTAGGCATTCAAATCATTAAAATTGAGATCATGTGACTGTAAAAAAAGGGTTACATGACCCAAAGTTATAAATCAAAACAAATAACTACATACACTTAGTAACCAACTTCTTTTTTGAAACCCAACAAAAGAAAGCCTCAAATGGTAACCAATACTCTTGAGAACTCAGGCCCAAGTAGCCTACTACACACTTTACCATCTTGTGGTATCTCATTAAATAAAACTCTTGGTCCTTTCTCGTTTATGTGCAGTTTTTAAATTCTTTCAGGGAGAGCTACTTGAGATTACTACTACTACTACTTGAGACTACTACTACTACTACTACTACTACTAAAAAGACTCCTGTTAACATGCACACCCAGTAGTCTCTAAACAGAGTAACAACCAAACCCCTTGCTCTTCTATTTACATAAATGTAAACAAACTCATCTTATATCTTCTCTTCTCCTGGAATCCACATGTGCTGGAAAGTTTTATATCAACTTGACACAAGCTAAAGTCACCTAAGAGGAGGGAGCTTCAGCTGAGAAAAGGCCTCCATAAGATCAGGCTGCAGGCAAGCTTGTAGAACAGGTTTTAATTAGCAGTGATGTAGGAGGCCCAACCCATTGTGGGTGGTGCTATTCCTGGGCTGGTGGTTCTGGGGTCTATAAGAATGCAAGCTGGGCAAGCTATTGGGAACATGACAGTAAGCATCATACCTCCCTGACCTCTGCATCAGCCCCTGATTCCAGGTGGCTATCCTGTTTGAGTTCCTATCCTGACTTCCTCTGATGATAAAGAGTGATGTGGAAGTGTAAGCCAAGTAACCCCTTTTCTCCAGATTGTTTTGGTTATAGTACATTATCATAGCAATAGTAACCTTAACTAAGGCACGACATAACCAGTGTTCCTCAACTTCACTTTATTCTAGTGTAACACTTTTTCATGCTGGAAATCCTTTTATTATTTAATTTCTCTACATCAATATGTGTATATATATATATATAAATTGCAAATTGATTTTTCTTTACAGGAAAAGCTATAAAGTGTTAAAAATAATTTCAGATTAAGTTGTCATTACAATTATTACTGATACATAAATGCATTATGATTTTGTGAAATATAAAGTATACAACTCTTAATATAATGGTTATGTTTGTTGTCTCCATTCACTTGCATTGCTATAACAAAGTACCATAGAGTAGAAAACTTACACATAATAGAGATCATTTCTGGAGTTTTAGAAGTTCATGGTCAAGGTCCCATCAGATTCAGTGTGTGATGGGCTCTATTTTACTGCAGATAACATCTTCTCATTGTGTCCACATAGCTTTTTAAAGCCTTTTTATGTGTATGAATGTTTTTTGCATATATGCATTTGCACTGTCTAAGTGTCCAATATCCAAGGAGTTCAAAAGAGGGCATCATATTCCCTGGAACTGGAGTTATAGTTGTGAGATGTTGTATGTGTGCAGAGAACTTAACACAGGTTCTCTGCAAAAAACAAGTGAGCTTAATTGCTAAACCATTTTAGCTCTAGAAGACTCATTTTTAAAGTACCAAAGCTACCAATAAGCTCTACCCTCAAGACTTAATCATTTTCTCCAATACCCCCCCCATGAAACTTCAAAAGTTTAGCTTTGACATACTCTATGGGATGTCTTTCTGTACACTGTGAATTACAATTGGATAATAGAGGAACTTTTCTGGCCTATGGCAAAGCAGCTTAGAAGCAGGTGGGAATTACAAGCATAGATAGAGTGGGGAAAAAGGGCAGGATCAAGAGAGATGTGATCCAGCCACCCAAGAAGCAAGATGTAAAAGTAAAAGTACAAGTAATGTCATGAGCCATGGGACAATACAATAAATTAATAAAAATGGGTTGAGCTAAGTTGTAAGAGCTAGCTGGTAATGAGCCTGAGCCATAGACCAAATAGCTTGTAATTAATATAAGCCTCTGGGTAATGATTTTATAAGCATTGCTGAGCCATGCGTGGGTGGGAGAACTTTGATCTGACCATGGTGATGAGCCAGAAACTTCTTACTATACTCATTTTTCAAGATTGAACATTGAGAGCATAGCAAGGTCCTCTGAGTATTTGAGAAGTTGTTTGTAGGAAGGGGTATGAAGTACTTATTCTTGTATCCCAGGTTATTTTTACTTGTTACTACAAAAAGAAACTAAGAAGCACTCACTCTGATCTAAGTTTTGTCTTTTTTGATTGAACATGTGAGCCAGTGAGAATAAAATAAGGGACTATATTAAGTCTTTAAACTCTCTTCATCTATATATCCTCCCTTAAATTGCATACTAATCTATAGTCAAGGGCACATTTGTTGACGTGGAAGTCAACAACTCAACAATCTATCCATTTTGTTGAAAGTATATGGCTAGAATCTACCACATTTGCTAAGTAACCTGCTATCCTATTCTTAGGGTTAGTCACTTCTCCATTCCTGAGAAGTCTAAACTTGTACTGTGTGACTATGCTCTTGTACACTGTAAATATTTGTCACTGAAAATATTGGTTTGATTAAATGCTGATTGGCCAGAAGCTAGGCAGACAGGAAGTATAGGTGGGGTGATTAGACAAGGAGAATTCTGGGAAGAGCCAGCAAGATGCAGAGGAAGCAAGATGGATGGCTGCAGTGAGAAAAGGTACCAAGTCATATGACTAAACAAAAAAAATAATTATGGGTTAATTTAATAACTAGTTAGTAATAAGCCTGAACTACTGGCCCAGCATTTATTATAATAAGCCTCTGAGTTAATTATTTGGGAAGCGGCTGCTGCATGTTTGACATTTCTAGGCAGGAACAGAAATGTTTGACTACAGGCTTGTTGAAATCTAACTAAATACTGCTACTTATTTCTCTCATTCTTTTGCTAAAAGCTATTAATCCTATGAACAATTCAGAAAGAGGAGGTGTGTCTCTGAATCTCTCTTGTGAGATATATGCTGCCTCTGGGTTCCAAGGCTGTTTTCTGTTTAAACCTGACCTTTATTCAAAAAAAAATCTGAGCTATAGATACCATGAGATAGTCACAGAAACTGTCTCCAAGCTAAGATGCTTTGACTGTGTTTTTACCAAAGTCTTGGAGCTATGAATTAATTCACTTGATTTAGGGGCAACAGTTACCATCATCTTAACTGGTAAAAGTCCCTAGACTTTCTAGTTGTAGCCGAACAAGACCGTTTTCTCTTTGAAGAAACTGTTTTCTCTTTTAAGAAAAGAAAGAGATAAAGATGAATGGATGGATGGATGGATGATAGGAGTGTGTGTGTGTGTGTGTGTGTGTGTGTGTGTGTGTATGTGTGTGTGTGTGTGTTGCTGGAGACCAAACCTAGGACCATAATAGGCAAGCTACATCCCAAGCTCTCTTTGTATTTCTTATTTTGAGACAGAATCTCACTATGCTGCCCAGGTTTGCTTTGAACTTGTTCTATGGCCAAAGCTGATCTTGAACTTGTACTTTTCCTATTTTGTTTCTAAAGTAACTAGGATGAAGACCGGAGTCTTCCTCTTGGCTTAATTTTTATCCCTAAGAATCCCTATAACAACTAATCTTTAATATATTCCAAATATATATATGTATATACCAAATATATATTCCAATATATACCAAAGCTGATGTAGATTGAAAGCCCTACTTCTCAGCCTTCCCCTGTGCAGAAGCAAGCATCGGCAGAGGGCACTGAGCTGTGCTAAGTGGCTGCTGTCTTGATGCAAGGAGGTGTTCTCACTCCTAGATTTCAGAACCCGTGCTGTGGTGCCTTCACAGTTCTTACACTTATAGCACAATACTTTTAGGAAGAAATATATCTCTTGTTTATAAAATGTAGGAAAGTTGCCTGTGGGAGGAAGAAAAATGGGAGCCCAGATGACTTCACCATCATATAAGTACATGTCCACACAACTGCAAGAAAATGGAGGTTGAAGATTTGAAAATATGTTCCTTTTGAGGGGTTGTTTGCTTGATTTATTATATTTTTCATTTTTATTTATTTAAAAAAAGGTTTTTATATATACCACTGCTATCCATCCCTTCCTTCCTCCCAGTTCTTCCCAATCTTCCCTCAGTCTTACCCCCTATCCTTTCCCCAAGGAAAGCAAGGAATCCCAAGGTGGGTCAGATTATAGGAGAAGTCCTGTTTAGGCACCTTCTCTACTATTGCTTGGAGTCCTAGCCAGGGACATCTTGTGAGTTCTTGGAGTTTTCCTTAGCACCTGGTTTCTTTCCAACCCCACAGTGGCTTCCTCTATCGAGATATCCATCTCTTTTTTCTCCCCTTTTGTCACTTCTCTGACTCAACCATCTCCTTCTCTTGTGCAAAAATGTGTTCTTTATGAATGCCAAGCCCAGATGTCCTTGTAAAGCCTCTTTGCACCCAGCTGTCTCAGCAAAAGTTATCTGCAGATATCCTAAATATGACATTGGCTTCCTACCCCTGCCTTGGCACATGATCCAAGTTAGGTCACACAACCAAAACATTCACACTGACTTGAGACAAATAACTCTGCCCACACCATAGCTGTGCTTGGATTTCAATAACTCTAAATATAACATACAGGTAACATCACTCTGTCTTTCTGGTTTGAAGAATATCATGCTTTCTTTGTTACCCATCAAAGAATTCTATATTCTAAACGCTGGCAATATAAAGGAAGGGTGGGGGAAATGCAAATTTAGGACAACATGGTAGGTAAGAGAAAGGACGCAAGCTGCTTAAACCATCCAAGGTCTTGTAATGTTAGAATAAAAGTTCCAGTGCTTATTGTTACTTATAAAGATAATAGCAGTTAATTAGAAAGAGTGGTTTCTAGACAAGATAAAGGCAATTGAATAATAATAAAAAGAAGCTGCTATACAGTGCCAACTAAATATTTACAAAGATTTAAAAAATACCTTGCATTTGGGGTATTCTCCTGAACCATTTGATGCAATTTCAATTAAAGTAGACATTTAGTCCTGAAAGAAACAGAAGAATTAATCAGCTTTTACAGTGTGTCTGGTCCATTATTCCATGTTCTGATCATATTTATTGCCCCACTATGTGAATAGACTCTAGACACAGACAGCACTGAGTCAGCAGTTGGTCCAAGGTCTTCAAACCAGTTTTATCACTGACAGATACTTGCTCAAGAGTGACTAGGAAATTGCTGTTGGTTTTTCTTCTTCAACCAGGTGTCGGCATCAACAACAAACCAAAGAAACTTTTCACAGAAGTGCAACTTGATGGATCTGGGAGTTTATTGGGGTAACTCACAAGAGTATGAGTGTAAAATCAGCTACAGCCCTAAAAAGCATGGGTGATACTTCACTGTCTACTGTTTGCTGATTTTATAACATTGTCTGCTGAGTGTGAGGCTTGTGACCTTGTGAGTTCTAGCTACACCTGAGACTTGTGAGTTTCATGAACTTCCTGAGTCTCAAGAGCCTCCTCCTCCCTCCAGCAGGGAATACTCCAACTAGGAGAAAATATCTACACACACACACAAAAAAAAAAAAAATAGCAATGTAGTTGGTATTTAGCACACAAAGAACATTAGCCAAAAACAGAATATGTGACCCTCAAAGTCAACCAGCGCCCAAAACACCATGAACAGAGCAAAGGATATGATTGTTTCTAAAGACAAACTGCACAAACTGCTTAGTGTATCTGAATAAACAGCTCTTTATCCTCAATAGCCTGTAAGCACTCACAGGAAAGGTAGCATGCTGCTCTGAGAACAGCCCTAAGCAGCAGCTTCTTCTATTGCAAGTGAAGGAGACTCCAGCAAAGAGGAAGTCTCCCTCCCAGACCCAGAGCCACACCCAAAGATTTTTTTTTCACAGAGAGATCCCTGATTAAGCAGAGAAAAAAAGTTAAAGTGGCTGCTTCCTGACTCAGGCAGAAAACAGCAGCAAGTGACCTTACAGGTATAATTCTAAGAGGAGGGAAAGGGGAAGCCTGTGTTAGAATGCGCTAGAATGCAGTGGTAAAGAAGTGGATGAGGAAGAAGGGGAAGGAGACAAGGGAAAGGGGACAGGAGTATTTGTCCCAGATGGACAAAGAAATGCCTCTAGATAGCTGGGAGACAGGTGCAGCATGTAGACACATGGCAGTTTATAAAGGTAAAGGGGGAACCCCGTGTTAGCATGAAGTGTTTAATTTTAATTGGGCATTTGGTAGGCAGCCTTGGGTGGGAGGAAGAAGTATCCAAATAAGGGAACAGACCTTGGTGGCTGCTGTAGCCAGACCGGGGTGGGGGGGGGCGGTCCAGAGTCACATGCTCAAGTGAGCTAGTGCTCTTCAGCAAGGGTGATACAACTCATTTGGACTGGGAAGCCATGAAGGTTCCTCACTTTTGTCTTCTGCCATTTTACATATTTTAAGGATTATTTGTTTGTTTGTAGACATGGTCACTCTCCAGCTTAGGCTGACCAGGAACTCACTATGTAGCCAAGGATCATGTGTCACCATGGTGACTGTTAAGTCTTGATGAACATTTTCATAAATGGTCAGGCTGCTGGTGGTGAGAAGGAACCTACTGATCTCTTGAAGGACCTTGTTCTTCCAATCCTTGAAGTTGCCCCCAACCTGAAAAAGATTTCAGAGGTCACTTCACCCTCATCTAAGATCAGAGACCACCTAGTACTCTTGTATAGCAATTTGCAAGATCTTGGGTGCCTTTGGAGTACAGCCCAAACATGCACCAAAGCAAAAGGCACCAAAAAACACTGTCTTCTAAAAGGCAACTTACATACCTCTCATAATTTGCTTCCCTTCCCTCCTGACCAATTAGTCTGAGGGCCTCTGTAGCACACGTGTCTTCTTCTGAGTAGGAGAAAATCACATCAAAAAAGTGAAGATGAAAAATGGCTCCATCCTACATCTTCTATATAAAACGGCTGGGGCCTGATGAAGCTCTCCTGGTTGTTGTGGAGACACCACTCCAGCCCCATAACAGGATGCCACAGGCTGACAGATTAGAAAGTCTATAGCATGGTAATCCTCAAGTTCCACTCTACACATAGAAATTAGCCCTGAATGGATTTTTGAACTAAGAATAATTTTTAAAGTTACTTTAAGTAGGGACAAGAAATGAAAAGTCTGACATATTGGATGTCACTATGTCAAGAATAGCTGCTCATGAAAAGCCACTGTGGGGGGAGGGAAAGGACAGTCCCTAGTTTCTATTCACTTGCTGTGATAAAATTCTATGACAAAACGTGATTTCATGGAGAAAGGACTTATTTTATCTCACAATTTCAGGTAACAGTCCCTTACTGTGGGAAAGTCACAATGTCAGGGGCTTGAGACACCTGGTCATATATTCACAGCCAAGAGCAGAGAGAGAATGAGTACATGGTTTTCCTACTCTTATACAGTTCAGAAATCCCTAGAATCTGCCCAGGGTATAGTACCACCCACAGTGGGCAAGTTCTTCCCACATTAGTTAACTTACTAAGACCGTCTCCCACAGATATGCCCATAGAGGAGCCCAATGTACACAGTCCCTCATTGAAACACTCTTACCAAGAGATATTGGTTGTATCAAATTGACAAAGCTAACCATCACAGATCCTAAATGAAATAAGATATATAAAATTTATGTTGGCTACAGAGACCCTAGGCCCAGAAAATATAAAACTACCTTAAATTAGTCAGAGGAAGACAACACCATTTTAGAGCATATTCAGTTCCTAGAGCTATTGTGACAAACTCCCACACACCCGGAGTTGTGCAGCAGACTTGTTTCTTCATTCACACAGCTGGAGAAAAAAGCCTGAAAACATGCCTAAAACTGAAGTTAGGCATTGACACAGCATTGACCTTTCCAGGGTCAGAAGTGGAGCCAGTCCTGGAGTCTCTCCCTTTGGGAGTTTTGTGGGATTCCTTGATGTGTGACCATATTGCTTAGCCTCTATCTCTGTGGTCATAGCCTTCTATTCTCTCCATGCAGAGCCTCCCCACTTCTTCTCTTAAACACACACACACACACACACACACACACACACACACACACATACACGAGGCTGCAGAGATAGCTCAGTCAGTAAATACTTGCCTTATAAGTATGAGGACCTGAGTTCAATATGTAGAATCTACATAAAAATTGCCTGAAAACATATATACACAGACTGAGCACATTATATTAGGAATGTATGTGTATACATACATGCATATAACAACAATGAAAAGGAAGCCATGAATTTTCAAGAAAGCAAGGAGGGGTATATGAGAGGGTTTAAAAGGAAGAAATGGTGTAATTATATTATAATATCAAAAATAAAAGAAATTATTTTAAAAGATAAAAAAAAAGAAACATTTTCTGTTATGGTTCAGTGCTAAGGAGGTGAGTCAACTGATGCCTGGGGATTTCTGGCTAGTAGTTAGTAAACTAGGTTCATAGCTTACTTTGTGAGCTCTAGGCCAGTGAGGAGCAGTCTCTTGAAGGAAAATGGGGACAGCACGATGCCTCAACAGGTAAAGGCACTCACACACTGAGTCTGATAACCAAGCAACATTGCATTCATTCAGGAGGAAGAGAACCAACTCCTCAAAATTTTCTCCTGATTTCCATGTGCCTGTCATGGCACATGTGCCACATACACACATGCACACACTTACATCCATGTGCCCCTCACTAAATAAATAATTGTAAAAATTATTAAAAGTGAGCAAAGCCTGAGGAATGGTATCCAGAGTTATCCCCTGTATATTCTGGTGCACAGGTGTGCACATGTACCCCACAAATATGTGCACCTGTGCACACACAAACAGAACAGATGACTGCATCTAGAGTTCAGCTAGATGAGCCAGGGCCATATTCCTAGCTCTACATCTTTAACTCATTACCACCTTAACACTCTTTTTTCAGATAAGGAAACATTACAGCTGCCAGGTGCCTTCAGGGCTGTGATTCAGCCCACAAGAGAGTTCACTTCACGCAGAGGGTGTTTAGATGGCAAACTGTCTGCCATGCACTTGAACCCTCTCCAGTTCTAAACTCTGTCATTTCATAAAAACAAGTGTTTGTGGTGTCACAAATGGTAACCAGGAGACCACTTCCTAAATATGACACCAGTAGCATAGACACTGAGTGCAACAATTAATAAATGGGACCTCCTGCAACTAAGAAGTTTCTGTAAGGAAAAGGACACAATCATGTGGCTTGGTACTTTTTTTGTTCAATGTAGCATTCTCATCTAGTTTTCTCTGTCTCTCATTGGCATCTCCCACTAGCTCTTCAGCTTCCCAGAATTCTCCTACTCTGGTTGCCCCACCTCTACTTCCTGTCTAGCTACTTGACCAATCAGTATTTTATTAAACCAATATTTACAATGACAAATATTTACAGTTTACAAAAGCATAATCCCACATAAGGGAACACTCCTCCATTGCTGGTGGGAATGTAAACTTGTACAGCTACTTTGTAATTCAGTATGGCAGTTTCTCAGAGAGCTAGGAGTCAATCTATCTAATGATCCAGTAGAACTACATTTGGGCATATACACAAAGGATGTACATTCTTACTGCAAGAACATTTGCTCAACTATGTTCATAATAACATTATTAACCAGAACCTGGAAACAACTTAGATGCCCCTCAACTAAAGAATGGATTTTTTAAAAATGTGGTACATTTACATAATGAAGTACTACTCAGCAGAAAAAAAAGACATAATGAAATTTACAGGCAAGTGGATGGAACTAGAATAAAATCATACTGATGTAACACAGACTCAGAAAGACAAACATGGTATGTACGTATTCACTCATAAGTGGATTTTAGATGTAAAGCAAAGGATAACCAGATTACAATCCATAACACCTGAGCAGCCAAGTAACAAACAGGAACCTAAGAGAGACATTTATGAATCTCCCTACGAAGGGGAAATAGATAGTATCTCCTTAATAAATTGGGACCATAGAGGTGTGAGAAGAGAACATGAGGTGAGAAGAGAACATGAGGAAATAGTATGGTTGACTTTGGGGAGGAACAGAGAGGGAGCTAAATGAAATGGATATCTTGATAGAGGGAGTCATTGTGGGGTTAGAGAGAAATCTGGTGCTGGGAAAATATCCAAGAACTCACAAAGATGACCCTGGCTAAGATTTCAAGCAATAGTTGAGAGAGTACCTACACTGGCCTTCCCCTAATAGTCAAATTGATGAACACCTAATTGTCATTATAGAACCTTCATCCAACAACTGATGGAAGCAGATGCAGAGATCTACAGCTAAGCACGAGGTCATGATGTGGGATGTCTTTCTGTACCCTGTGAAATACCATTGAATAATAAAGGAACTGTTTTGGTCTATGGCTCAGGCATATTGCTATCTAGGTCTTGCATCTTAACCCATTCTATTAATATGCCTTGCCAAGTGGCTCATGGCTTACCTGAGTTCCTTTACATCTTCCTTTCTTGGTGGCAGCTCACAGCTTCTCTGTCTGACTCCACTCTTCTTTCCCTCTATCTATGGTTGGATTTTCTGCTTGCCTATAAGCTAGCTTGCCATAGATCAAAACAGTTCCTTTATTATCCAATGGTATTTCACAGGGTACAGAACAATATCCCACATCAGAGTCAAGGTCTCAATCCAGTCAAAGAGAGGGAGGAGGGATTATATGAACAAGGGAGTCAAGGTCATAAAGAGGAGACCCACAGAGACAGCTGACCTGAGCTACTGGGAGCTCACTGACTCTGGACTGACAGCTGGGGAACCTGCATGGGACTGAACTAGGCCCTCTGCATGTGGATGACAGTCTAATGGCAGGACAGTTTGTGGAGCCTCTGACAGAATTTATTCTGAATGCATAAACTGGCTTTTTGGAGTCCATTCCCTGCAGAGGAACATCTTGCTCAGCCTTGATGCAGGGAGGGAGGGGCTTGGTTCTACCCCATTTGGATATGCCAGACCCCACTGACTCACCCTGGGAGCCCTTCTCTGAGGAATGGGTGGGGGGATGGGATGGAAGGAAGTTTGCAGGAGGGAAGAAAGGGGAAACAGTGGTGGGTATGTTTAAAAAAAAAAAACTTAAAAAATGAGGTGTGGAACTGAAAGAAGAATGAACTAAAAACACACGCCGAATAAGAAATGAGTCAGGGGTGTGAGAAATAGCAAACATAGAAAATACTTTCAAAATTTTATGACAAGCCAAGCTCTACAAACTTCCCAAGATGGCATCTGTGAATGAGTTCATTTACCTGTTAGAGATCTGACCATTACCTATTGTGATAGAACTCCAAATAAGACCAAAAACAACCTACCGCTGCCAAGCAATGTGACCATGAAAATCCTCCTGGTCCTAAGTAGGCCTCTGGGGAAGAACAATTAGTTTATATGAAACAAAGCATGTATTATGTAAGATTAGTTTAATATAGGACCCCAGAGAAACATCCATTTCTTTCTTCCTCTGCCTCTCTCCATCCCTCTCTCTCTTTCTGTGTTCCTTCCTCTCTCTCTCTCCCCCTCTTTATTTTCTTTTCCCAGATTTCACATATCTTCTTCCCCTCCTTCCAACTTCTCTCTCTTCCTCTTCCCCTGCCCTTCCTCCTCCCTCTTCCTCAGCTTCTCATCAAGATTATATCACAGAGAACATCTAATTGTTAAGATAGGTCCCTCCACTACCGCACTCATAATCTCAGTGCTCAGGAGGCTGAGGTTGGGAGATTGCCACCAGATCAAGACGACGCTAGGGTACATAGTGAGTTCTACAGTGTAAGACACTGTCTCAAAAAAAAAGGAGGAAGAGTAAAATAATAAAGAAAGAGATGAGTATCTCTCTATAAATGGGAAGCTGCAGCTAATGGGGACTATAAGGATTATTGAGTAGACAGTTCATGGATTCTCTTTTAGGACTCAGTAAATAGAAACAAGAAACATTCCAATATACCCCTGAGTCTACTCATAATCACTCTAATTATCTTACTGCAGCCCCAATGGTATTACTACCTCCACAGAGTAGATCAGGCCTGAGAAATAATAAATCCTGGTTAGAAATATTGCCAGGTAAGATGGATATTCAATAAAATAAAAGCTCATTTAAGTCTCTTTAATCTCTCTCATTAGATAGTGGGTAATAACTGAAAAGACTTTAGCACATAAATTCCCCTGATCTGTAACATGAGGCATCCATGTGACCTCAGTGGTGACAGGCATGGAGTGAAGCTTGCTGCTGAGCACTGAGCCCTCCACAGAAGACTTTCACATCCTCAAGTTGAAACATAGTGGGGAAAGGTCTGGGTCTAGAGCAAAGAGACACTACACACCTTGGAGTTGTAGAATCTAGGTTCCAGTTCTGGACCTACATGACCCATGCCTATACCAACATTTCTGTATCTGTAAATGGTAGGACCGCAGGGCAGCTATGAAGAACTCAGCCTCCTCTGAGACTTAATGATTCTGTTTTCTTTTTATTAAACAAGGTCTTAATGTGCAGCCCAAGCAGAATTCTAAGTTGTGACACTTCCAGCTCAGCCTTCCTAATGCTAGGCTTACAGGAATGTAGCAGCACACACAGACTGATAATTCCAAGTGTGGCCAAGAACAATGCAGTAGTAAAACACAGCTTGTGTTGAGTCCTTACTACACACCAGGCATTGAGCCAAAAATTTATCAGCACTGAAGCCTATAAAGAGCAGTGTGGGCCTAAGGTTCCTACCAGGAAGAATAGGGATGAAAACATAAAATGAAATCAAGAATGAAAGCAGAAAGGTCTTCTGGGGTTTCTCCTCTAGAGCCCTAAATGTCTAGGACTTCAATGGAATGAGAGACTCAGTAACATGACTCTGAGGTCACTGAGCTCCTCTGCATCTGTGTGTTTCTAAGTCCCAAATGTGTCACTGCAGATTCTTCCAGCAACAGAAAGAATTTTTCTATCAGGTGGGGCTCTCTGGTGACAGGCACTCTTTGAAAACAAGCCAGTTACCCAATGTTACTCTGATACATCATGCCACACTTAGTATTTTATTGTTATATTTCACAAATTCTTAGGGGTAAAATTTTTTTCTTTCATTAAGCCAAGAAGCAATTCTTAGTCTTTTAAAAAATAACAATACTATGCTTACATGTAGTAAATGATAACTTTGTCTTAATTTTTAAAACAATTTTAATAAAATAATTTCCTCCATTCTTAATCCATATTAATAAAATATGATGAATAGACTTCTGTTTTTTTCATTGCTGCTTTCCATTTGTCCTTCTGACCTCCATTTTCAGGATCACTAGGCTCTAATTGACTAGGCAGGTTTTGTGATTTCCAGTATTTGTTATTTTGATCTCTGAGTTTCGTTTTGGTTTTTGGCTGTGTCTAGTTTCACAGTATGATTAACGACTGAATTCCTCTTGGTTTCCCTACGATTGTCTTGAAAAATTGCATTTGTAGATTTATTCACTTACTATAAATGCAAAACAGAGATGTGATTCTCAATGAAAATGTTAGCCTTAAAACACACAGATATTTATCACCAACTGCTTTTGTAATCAACTTCTTGGATTTTGTACACAGTATAGTAACTATTAACTTTTAAAAATAAAATATTGTCACTGATAATTACCCAATTCATAACATTGCAAACTGAACTCATCACAGTGGAACAATAATCTCACTGCACACACCTTAGAATTCTGCCTAATAAGGACCATGCATTTGACAGACTAGTTTTCCCTCGGGACGATGTTAACTAGAATCCCAATAATAAATGGATTTATCAAATGATTGTGACAAATAAATTTACCTCATGTTTGACCTAAATTGATCATCAAGATGACAGACCTAATAAAATACCAGACATACCTCAGGATTCTCTTGGTGAGCCACCAGAATGGTGTTCTCTCAGTCAGCAAAGATCACTGGCTTTCCTGAGTGAGCAGCATTAAAACCCGTTTTACTATCTAAAACCACAGCCCTCCACAGTGGTTCTGAGCCTGGTTCAGACTTAGATTGGCTAGGCACCCCTCTCTGCCTCGATCTCTAGATTCCAAACATTCAGAAACATTTATCATTTGACCTGTTCATCAGCTGTCATCATTGTGACAAAACACCCAAGAAAGGCATTTTAAAATAGGAAAAGTTTCTATTGGCTCAGAGTTTCTGGTGGTCCAGTCCACAATCAGCTTTCCATTGGCTCAGGAAATTTCTGATGGTTCAATCCACAGCTAGCTGTTTCCATTGCTTTGGACCCAAGGCAAGGCAGAACATGAAGGAGAACCCATGATAAAGAGGAGTTTTCCACTTGTGGCAGCCAAGAAGCAGAGAAAGAGCTGGGCGGTGGGCGTGGGGGGGGGAACAAAGGGCAAGATACACTTTCTGCCAGTCTACCAAAAGTGCCATCAGATTACAGATCCCTCAGTAAACTCATGGCTTGACAAATGAAAACCCTCATAACCCAGTCATTTCCCCAAAACCCATCAGCTAACAACTGAACCAAGACCTTGACATGTGCCTCTCAGGGACATTTCAAATCAAAACCATGACACTTGGACATGGTACACCATCTGTCACTCCTTATCTTCCCACAGTGGTGTTAGCAGTGAAGCAAAGAACAGCACTTTAATCAGTCACTAGACAAGTCTTGGTCCTTAAACCAAACAGGTACAAATTTTTCCATGTGGTAGTATGTACATCTGATAGCTCATAAATGCTAATGATATTTGAAATTTATTCACCTGTTCTTTTTCAATTTTCATTTAACTTTCTAAGTCAAGAAAGTTGATCAATAGTGAACAGTACATATCAAGCTACAGAAGATTGCTCTAGCTAAGAGGAAAAAGCTTCTAAGACACTCAAAGCTACCAATGCTTATAGTGTTAGACAGTAGGTAGGAGTCTTGTTTTCATGGGAGCTGTGCTTATCTTGAGTAAAAACATGCATTGTTCAAGGTTTTGAATTTCTAAGTCTTTAGTGCCAGACTGCAACGATGTATATCCTATTTGGTCTCAGACTAGGATATCCTTCCTCATTGACTTGGCAACTAATTAGAACTCCACATAAATCCTAGTCCTCAAAGGTCTATTACTCACTTGTTTCATTACTGAGACAAAATTCCTCACAAGAAGCAATTTAAGGGAAGTTGGTCTAAGGATTTAGAGGGATACAGTCCATCATAGTAGAGAAGGCAAGGCAGGAGCCTGAGGCAGCTGGTTATGTTACATTTCTGTTGAGGGGCAGTACTTAACTAACTTTCTCCTTTTTTATTGTTTTTTTGGTCTAGGACTCCAATCCAGGGGTGATGTGGCCCACCTTTGGTATGGGACCTCACTTCAATTAAATATTTCTGGTATTACTAACATAGGTATATCCAGAGTTGTTGTAGACAGAGATTTTCTGTTCTGCCCAGGCCCACAGTTGCTTTTAAAAGAATTATTCTGAGGCCTAATATTACTTATAAATGTTTGGTCAATGGCTCAGGGTTATTACTAGCTAGCTCTTACATCTTAAATTAACTCATTTACATAAATCTATGTATTGCCATATGGCTGTGGCATTACCTGTCTACTGGCATGTTGCTCTTTGGGAAGCTGGCTGGCATCTGCTTGATTCTGTCCTTCTTTTTCTGTATCTCTGCTTAGATTTTATGCCTGACTCTATCCTGTCTTGCCTTAGGCCAACACAGCTTCTTTATTAACCAATAGTAGCAACACATATTCTTGACATACAGAAAGACTTCCCATAGCAAGATGCTTTTCCCTGGTGATTCAAAATCTAATTAAGTTGACAATGAAGATTATCTATTATAAGAGTCAGAAATCAATTACTCCTGAATTACAGCTAGCAGTGCTCAATGAATGTTTTTAGCAGTGCATCTACCTTGGGTAAAGTTAGGGATTTGGGTTCACCTGCTGTCAGTGACATACATGAAGAAAGTGGTGTGAGGAGCTTAGTAATTGTTGTGGCTTACTCCTAGTTCTCATGCATGCTGATCTTCTCTACTTAATCACCAACTCATACTACAGACTTTGAGGAACTATGTTTCACATGATGACACTGACCCTTGGAGACATAAGATCATATGCTCAGGCATTCCCACAGGATAGAAAGGACAAGGATCTGAAACAAGACCTGTGATTTCATGTTCTAGCTGTTCCAATCTACAGACATCATGCAGCTCTCACCATTCTGTCCTGGATACAAAACTCCCTTATGCTACTGTGGACTGTATGATTTTGGACAGTACCATCCTATTCTACACAAGGGCACATTGTAGCACAATGTCTTAATCTACACTAAAATGTGATATACTATCTCACAGCTGTATCATCACCTACTGTGATACTTGGAGACTTCCCTGAGCATTATTGCACATGGAAAGTATGTACCATGTTGTTACAGAATATTTGTTTACACTGTGAAGATGTGTCTTTGCCAAGGCACCTTCTGATTGTTTTAATACAGAGCTGAATGACCAATAGCTAGGCAGAAAGGGATTAGGCAGGACCTCTGGGAATAGAGAGGACTCTAGAAAAAAGAAAAGAGAAGTCACCAGCCAGACACAGAAGGGAAAGAGGAAGTACATTGTAGAAGAGAGATAATGCTACATGTCAAGATAATACCATGTGGCAGAACACAGATTAATATAAATGTGTTAATTGAAGTTATAAGAGCTAGTTAAAACAAGCCTAAGCTAAGGTCAAGCTTTCATAAATAATAGTAAGTCTCTGTGTTATTATTTGGGAGCTGACTGGTGGGACAGAGAAAGGCTCATTATACCATGTGTTCATGGAAGAGATGACCAGCATTCTGGAAAGGCTTGCTGACTCCTGATAGCACAGTTACATGACTCTCAGCACTTGGTGTTTCAACAGGGAGCCTGGAGAATCTGTTGCTTGGAAAAGAACAGTGGTTTGCTCTGGAAAGGCCAAAGCACTTAGCATATAAGAGAAGAAAACTATATCTAGAACTTATAAGTAAACCACATAAATGTTTTATGGTGTCAGAGGAAACCAATCTAAAATTAAGAATACCTTAATAAAGTTAATCTTCAATAAATCAGGCTTTTCCTTCAGTTAGTGTCCACATTCATATTTTTGCATGGCAAAATAATAACACAGTTATAATTTTGTATTCAGCTTGCATTATCCTTGCTCTTTTGAAAAGAGTATTTTCACAGACAGTAAAAGGAATGCTTCATGGTTATGTCAAAGGACTTGCATTGTAGAGATGCAACAGCTGGCAGTTCCTCAAGTTAGTGCAGCATTCAAACATAGTAATTTTAAACTACAAAGAGGAAAATAGCCTCACCTAATGGATTATTTCACCTAAGCCACAGAATTAATGATATATTTATCTTGAGAGTGAGGAGAGCCTGCAGAGTGAAGCAAATAGTTCTCAATTCTTGCCATGAAACTTGCATATTTTCCAGTGATAGATGTGAGCCATTATATAAGATTATTAGCCATCCAGTAGCCTTCTAACATTCATAAAACAGTCTGAGAGCAAGCCAAGGAGGAAACCTAAAACTTAAAGCTTGTACCAAGTAGAAAAGGCATACCAGTAGTCAAGTATACAGGCTAAGAGGAGGTGGAGTTTAGACAAAGCATATAATCATTCTTCTAATCTTCAATAGACAAAAATGAGTATACAAATGAACCTTCTGTCAGCATTCTGAAAAGGCTGGAGTTCAAGGGTATACACATATTGGTCAACACACAGTCATATGTTACTTCTTTAAAAAAATAGAATTTTTTAAGTGTGCAAAGTGCATAGAAAGCTGAGGATCTAGTTTGGTTAGTAGAGCTCTTGACTAGCATTTACAAAGCCCTGTGTTTAATACCCAGCACCACTTAAGTCATGTGTGGTAATACATGCCTGTAATTGTTGTAGAAGATTTCTGGCTCCGTTTGGGTCAGAAGTTCGTACCTGGCCCATGGCAGCTTTTGTCCCCCAAAGAAATGAATCAGACACTTATATTAATTTCATACTGTTTGGCCTATGTCTCAAGCACATTACTAGCTAGCTCTTCATCTTAATTCAACCCATTTCTAGTATTCTATCTGCCACATGTCCTGGCTCATGGCTCACCTGGATTCCTTTCATGATTCTTCCTTGGGGGTCGGATGGAGACTGACTAACTCCACCCTCCTCCTACCTGTCTCTCCTCTGATACTCCACCCACTTCTATGGTGCTCCACATAGGCCAAACCAGTTCCTTTATTTACAGCATACAGAGAATATTTCCACCACTTGTAATCCTTACCCTTGGGAGACAGAGGCAAGAAGAGCGAAAGTTCAAGGTCTTCCTTGATTACATAGCAAGTTTGATGTCAGCCTTGGTTATGTAACACTCTTATTTAAATATAATATTTGATGGTAGATAGATGCTAGGTTGATATACAAAAAATGAAAGGTGATAAAAATGATAAATAGATAATAGATAGATAGACAGACAGGCAGACAGACAGACAGATAGATAGATGATAGACATAAAGAGAGATAGTAACACTGCTTGTGATAATGAGGGAGTTTGAATGGGAGTGGACAATAACTGACTGGGAGCTGTCAGAGAAATAGCATCATCCATGGGTGCTGGTACTGGCTCAATTAGAATTCTGACATCCTCGTTAATGGTCTGGAAAATGGAGTGAATAGTTCATTAGTGAAATTCAGGAGCAAGGGAGAACGATGGTTGGCTGCAAGAAGGTACAGCTTAGGAAAATGTTCACTCATCTCTTTAAGCAAAAAGTCACCATGCGAAACTCATTTAATGAAAGCAATGGATCCAGAAAATATTGATGCCTGTAGAAACCAGGAAATGGCTAAAGGAGATAGAGGCTCCATCCCTGTGATTAGAGGTGCTCTTTGGAAAAGCACCACAATAAGCTCACATGACTTCTGACCAGCACCCTGACATTAGTCTGCCTTGCCTGATGACCAGCCCAGACATATATTTCTGGCTGGGGAAAATGGCTCCTATGGGCTCCTGTGATTACTCTACTCTAGAAGTTGATAGTGTTTAGCACTGTGATGCTTTAGGGGCAGTACTGAGGACACAGCCAGGGAGTCAAATCCAGACCTGGGATTGAAGTTTGAGTATTCCTGTATAGGTTTAGGAGTTATGCCTTAATCCCCAATCTCTACCTGCTTCCGGGCTTACTGTGTTGAGGTTGGAACCAACCAATATGCTCAAACTACTTTTTTTCTAGCATTTTAAAAAAGTAGATCTTTGTCAGTTTGTTTGCTGCATGTATCACCTTCACTGATTAACAGGCAAATCCTAATAAATCTGAATAAAATTTGTACTTGGACACATACTCCTGAATAACCCTATGCTGATCCACTCTCATTACCTTCCTTATTAATGGCTGCTCCCACGAGTGTCTGCAGTGACTGGCTGCTTATTCATTAATAGTGGCCACTTTAGTTACAGAGTAAGTAAGCTGTAAACAAACAAACAAACAAAATAACCAGTGACTTCTATACCCACAGAAGGCCTGAAAAAGGGTTCAAGAATACAGAAACAGAGCCAAAAATAGCTTTCTAGCTCTGTCTGTCAAGTGGGCCATGGTACAGAGCGGCATGGGGGCTTGAGCTACAAAATGGCAGGCTTACAGCATGCAGCTTAAGCTGCAACAAGGCTGGCTTCCAAAGTCTCCCAAGAGCCCAGAACATGTAAGAGCTACATATGACCAATTTAAGGTTACTGATAATATAGACAAAAAAGGAATAGAATCAAGCATAGCTTGGGAGCAGCATTTTCTTGGGAGGGCTCTGCTTGCTGGTAGAGAGCAGAGTCACAGCTCCTTTAAGTGATGCTTTCTGACTCAGCCTTAGCAGCAAAAACCAGTATAAGGCTCTTTTAAGAGACCCTGCTGCCAAACACTTAAATGGTGTTTATGAGCAGTGGGCAGCTATGCTCTACTTGGTGGCAGTGTGAACACTAAAATTCCCCAGAGTTGGAGTAGTAAAGTGGTTTATGAAGCTAAACTCTCTATGAAGCTAGACTAAGAAGCTAGGTGGAGGCTGGCCAACCAGTCAGCCACCCTAGCCAAGCCTTTAATCTTAGTCAGGTTTAAGAGATTAAAGACATGGTCAAAAAAAGATAAGAGAAATACCCGTAAAGACAGAGTCAGACAGAAGGAAAAAAACTCTAAATGGTTTACAGTGTGTTTAAAAATGTAAGTAGGCTTGGGAGAGAAAATAGAAAAGAAAAAGAATGAAGTTCTTTTAAAAAGAAATAAAGTCCCCCTCAACTGAGTAATGGATTAAGCTGTGGTACATCTACACAATGGAGTACTACTCAGCAGTAAGAGAAAATCATAACCTAAAATTTGCAGGCAAATGGATGGATTTGGAGAATATCCTCCTGAGCGAGGTATCATAATCCCAGAAAGAGAAGCAGGGGATGTACTCACTCATTAGTGGACTTTAAGAAAAAATAAAAAGAGAGATGACATTGTACATAAGAACTCAAGACCAGAACATAGCTAAATGATACAATGCCTCATTTCTGCATTGATGGCCTCTGGGAGGGTTGTGGGTGAGGAAAGACTTGTTTTCTTTAAGAGTCTGGCCACAAGGAGATTAATTATGCTCCAGTAAGTAAATGAGCAGCATGAATGGGTAGTTTTGTAAATGAGGAGATCATAAGAGTGGGCATAATTCTGAGAGGTCTGATAACTGAGTTTGATGGGATACATGATGTAAAAACACCAAATAATAAATATATATAATAAATACTATGATTAATATCAGGGTTTCACTGGCTTTGCAACTTTTAAAGGCTTTATTTTTTAAGTTTTATAGAATTATATGATATGTATTTGTCTTAGTTCTTTAAGTTATGGTAGAATTCTGTAGTAAGTCCATATTTTCTTATGTTTCTTTCTGCTATTGCTGTTTTTTATTTTTAGTATGGAGTATTTTATTAGTATTTCAAGCAGGTTACAAAGTATGCATTTGTTAAAATCATTCATTGAATTTAGGTTTAATTTTGCTATCTAACAAAATGAGGCCTTCTTCACCCACACCCCTGTCAGAGATCATGAATGCAGAAGTGAAGCACGGTGTCATTTAGCTATGTTCTATCCTTGAGCTCTTGTATACAATGACGTTTTTTTTAAGTCCACTAATGAGTGAGTGCAACCCCTGCCTATCTTTCTGGGTTTGTGATACCTGCACAGGAGAATATTCTTCAAATCCTTCCATTTGCCTGAAAAATTTAGGATACCATTTTCTCTTACTGCTGAGTAGTACTCCATTGTGTACATGTATGTTAGTTCATTCTTCAGTTGAGGGGCATTTACGTGATTTCCAGGTTCTTGATGTTATGAATAATGCTGCTATGAATATAGTTGAGCTAATGCTTTTGGGGTGCAAATGTGCATCTTCAGAGTATATGCCTAAAAGTGGTATTGCTGGATCCTTGGCAAGATTGATTCCCAGTTTTCTGAAAAACTGCCATACTGCATTCCAGAATGGCTGAACAAGTTTACACTCCCACCAACAATGGAGGAGTGTTCCCCTTGCTCCGTACCCTCTCCAGCATAGGTGTTTTTAATCATAGCCATTCTGACAGGTGTAAGGTGATATCTCAAAGTTGTTTTGATTTGCATTTCTCTGATGTCTAAAGATGTTGAGCACTTTTTCATGTGCCTTTCAGCCATTTGTAATTCTTCTTATGAGAATTTCCTTTTTAGTTCTGAAACCCATTTTTTAATTGGGTTATTTAGGGCTTTGGGCTCTAATTTCTTGAGTTCTCTATATATTTTAGAGATCAATCCTCTAGCACTTGTAGGGTTGGTGAAAATCTTTCCCCATTCTGTAGGCTGTTGTTTTGTTTTATTAACTGTGTCCTTGGCCTTACAGAAGTTTCTCAGTTTCAGGAGATTCCACTTATTATTGTTCTTAGTGTCTGTGCTACTGGTGCTATATTTAGAAAGTGGTCACCTATGCCAATGTGTTAGAGGGTATTTCCCACTTTCTTTTCTATCAAGTTCAGCATAGCTGGGTTTATGTTGAGATCTTTGATCCACTTGGATTTGAGTTTTGTGCAGGGTGATGGGTTTGGATCTATTTGCATTTTTCTATACAGTACCATCCAGTAATGCCAACACCATTTGTTGAAGATACTATCTATTTTCCTTTGAATATTTTGGGCCTCTTTGCCAGAAATCAGGTGTTTATAGGTGTGTGGGTTAATGTCAGAGTCTTCAATTTGATTCCATTGATCCACAAGTCTGTTTTTATACCAGAATGAAGCTGTTTTTATTACTGTAGCTCTATAATATAACTTGAAGTTGGGGATGGTGATGCCTCCTGAGGTTCTTTTGTTGAGCAAAATTGTTTTGGCAATTCTGGCTTTCCTGTTACTACAAATGAAATTGAGTATTGTTCTTTCAAGGTTGTAAAAAATTATGTTGGAATTTTGATAGGAAGTACATTGAATCTGTAGATTGCTTTTGGTAAGACTGCCATTTTTACTTTGTTGATCCTACCTATCCAGGAACATGGGAGATCTTTCC
The DNA here is from genome assembly GCA_004025045.1 of Sigmodon hispidus. Taxonomy (NCBI): domain Eukaryota; kingdom Metazoa; phylum Chordata; class Mammalia; order Rodentia; family Cricetidae; genus Sigmodon; species Sigmodon hispidus. Next base: position 114,539 of record PVIH01004826.1, read on the forward strand.
TTTTCTGATATCTTTTTCAATTTTTTTCTTCAGTGATTTAAAGTTTTTGTCAAACAGAACTGTTACTTCTTTGGTTATAGTTACACTGAGGTATTTAATGCTTTTTGCAGCTATTATCAAGGGTGATGCTTCTCTTATTTCTTTTTCAGCCCTTTTATCTTTAGTTTACAGGAGGGCTACTGATTTCTTTGAGTTAATCTTGTATCCTGCTACATTGCTGAAGGTGTTTATCAGCTGTAGAAGTTCCCTGATAGATTTTTGTGGATCACTTATGTATACAATTATATCATCTGCAAATAGAGATAGTTTCACTTCTTCTTTTCCAGTTTGTATCCCCTTAATCTCCTTTTGTTCTCTTATTGCTTCAGCTAAAATTTTGAGAACTGTGTTGAATAGATAAGGGGAGATGGGACAGCCTTGTCTAGTTCCTGAATTTAGTGGGTTTGATTGTTTGATTTGAGGTTTTTCTCCATTAGTTTGATATTGACCATCAACTTCCTGTAAATCACCTTTATTTTATTTAGGTATTTTCCCTGTATTCTTGATCTCTCCAGAACTTTTATTATAAAGGAGTGTTGGATTTTGTCAAAGGCTTTTTCAGCATCTAAGGAGGTGATCATGTGTTTCTTCCTTCAATTTGTTTACATGATGGATGACATTTACTATTTTCCATATGTTGAACCATCCTTGCATTTCTGGGATGAAGCCTACTTGATTGTGGTGAATGACTTTTTTTATATGTTGTTGGATTTGGTTTGGCATAATTTTGATGAGAATTTTTACATCAATGTTCATGAGGGAAATTGATCTGTAATTCTCTTTCTTTGTGTCTTTGAGTGGTTTAGGTATCAGGGTTATTGTAGCCTCATAAAAAGAGTTTGGCAATATTTCTTCAGTTTTTACTGTATGAAACAGCTTGAAGAGTATTGATATTATCTCTTCTTTGAATGTCTGATAGAATTCTGCACTGAAACCATCTGGGCCTGGGCTTATTTTACTTGGGAGACTTTTAATGACAGCTTCAATTTCCTTTGGTGGTATAGGTCTGTTTAGGTCTTCAAATGAATCTTGATTTAATTTTGGTAAATGGCACCTGTCCAGAAAGTTGCCCATTTCTTCTAAGTTTTTCATTTTTGTGGAGTATAGATTTTCAAAGTATGACTTAATAATTCTCTGTATTTCCTGGGGGAAAGTTGTGTGTCCCCTTTTCATTTCTGATTTTGTTAATTTTGATACTCTCTCACTGCTTTTTGGTTAGTTTTGATAAGGGTTTATCTATCTTGTTCACTTTCCCAAAGAACCAACTCTTGGATTCATTGATTCTTCTTTGTATTGTTCTTTTTGTTTCAGTTGCATTGATTTCAGGTCTAAGATTGATTATTTCCTGCCATCTGCTCCTTCTAGGTGAGTTTGCTTCTAATTGTTCTAGAGCTTTCAGTTGTGCTGTTAGTTCTCCTGTGTGAGATTTCTCTAGTCTTTTCATATGGGCATCTAGTGCTATGAATTTTCCTCTTAAGGTTGCCTTAATTATGTCCCATAAGTTTGGGTATATTATGAATTCATTTTTGTTAAATGCTAAGAAGTCTTTGATTTCTTTCTTAATTTCTTACTTGACCCAGAGGTGGTTCAGCTGAGTGATGTTTAGTTTCCATGAGTTGGTAGGCTTTTCTGTGATCCTTGATGTTGCTGAACTCTAACTTTAGACCACAGTGATCCAAAATGGTATAAGGAGTTATACCCATTTTTTGGTACCTGTTGATATTTGCTTTATGACCTAGTATGTGGTCAATTTTAGAGAAAATTCCATGGGATGCTGAAAAATACGTATATTTCTTTTTGCTTGGGTGGAGGGTTTGGCATATATCAACTAAGTCTATTTGAGTCATAACTTCTGCTAGATCCCTTATTTCTCTGTTGAGTCTTTGTCTGGTTGCCCTATCCAAGGGTGAAAGTGGGGTATTGAAGTCTCCCACTATTAGTATGTGAGGTTTGATATGTGGTTTAAGCTTTAGTAATGTTTCTTTACATATGTAGGTGCCCTTGTGTTAGGGGCATAGATATTCAGGATTGAAATTTCATCTTGGTGGATTTTTCCTGAGATGAATAAGTAATGTCCATCCTGGTCTCTTTTTATTTATTTTATTTTAAAGTCTATTTTGTTAGGTATTAGAATGGCTACACCAGCTTCTTTCCTAGGGCTTTTTGATGGAAAGTCTTTTCCCAATCCTTTACTCTGAGCCTGTGTCTGTCTTTGAAGTTGAGGTGTGTTTCTTGTATGCAGCAGAAAGATGATTTCTGCTTTTGTATCCATCGTGCTAGAGTGTGTTTTTTCATAGGTGAATTGAGTCCATTGATATTAAGGGATATTAATGACCAATGATCAATATCTCCTGTCATTTTTGGTAGTAGCTTGTATTTCCTTTTTTGGGGGTGTGTGTTTATTCTGTGGGCTTATCAATTGTCTGTGGTTACATGGGTATTTCTGGTTTCCTTAGATTGGAGTTTTTCCTCTAGGGCTTTCTGTAGAGCCAAATTTGTGGTCAGGTATTGTTTAAATCTGGTTTTGTCCTAAAATATCTTTCTTGCTCCATCTATGTTGATAATTTTACTGGGTACAGTAGTCTAGGTTGACATCCATGGACTTTTAGTGTCTGCATAATGTCTGACCAAGACCTCACTGCTTTCATTGTTTCTATTGAATAGTAGGGTGTTATTTTGATGGGTTTGCTTTATAGGTGATTTGGCCTTTTTCCTTTGCAGCTTTTAGTATTTTGTCTTTGTTCTGTAGGTTTAGTGGCTTGACTATTATATGGTGAGCTGTGGGTCTAGTCTGTTTGGTGTTCTAGAGGCTTCCTATATCTTTATAGGCATTTCCCTCTTTAGGTTGAGGAAGTTTTTATCTATGATTTTGTTGAATATATTTTCTGTGCCTTTGAGCTGGTGTTCTTCTCCTTCTTCAATTCCAATTATTCTCAGGTTTACCCTTTTCATGGTGTCCCAAATTTCCTAGACATTTTGTGTTATGATTTTTTTGGGTTTAGTGATTTCTTTAACTGATGTATCTATTACCACTATTGAGTCTTCCACTCCAGAGATTCTCTTTTCCATCTCTTGGATTCTGCTGGTTATGCTTGAGTCTGAGGTTGCAGGTCTTTTTCCAGATTTTCTATTTTCAACTTTGTTTGGGTTTGTGCCTTCTTTATTGCTTCTACTTCAAATTTTAATTCCTATAAGTTTCTTTCACTTGTTTGTTTTCTCTTTCTTGGTATTCTTTATTTTCTTTCAGGGATTTGTCCATCTCTTCTAATTTGTATTTTTATCTATTTCTTTAAGGGAGTTTTTGTATCCTCTTTTAAGGCTTTAATTAGTTTCATAAAGCTGTTTTTAAGGTTATTTCCTTCTGTTTCCTCTTTATTATTATATTCAGCTCTTGAAGCTATAGAGCCACTTGCTTCTTATGGTGGTGTCTTGTTGATCTCTGTGTTGTTATGTGAATTCTTGCACTGGCATCTACCTATTGTTTCCTCAATTCACTCTTGGTTAGTTCTTGTTCAGCTCCTAGTGGGTTGTTGGTCTGATGGCTCTTAATCAGCTGTGTGTTCAGCAGGTTGGCTGTTCTCGTGAGATAGTACTACTATGACACCAGCCATGGTCTGGGGGGACTGTACTTTAGGAGTGGAAGTCACCCCTTGACCTCTCACCTCTCAGCTGTACACTCAGCAAGTCTGCTGCTCCTGCATTTCTACCATGTCAGCCATGGTCTGGGCGAACTGTATACCGGATATTTCTACTCTTGTTTAAGGTATTATATGTATACAATTCCTTTAAAATTGTAATGTATAATTAAGAAATACAGATTAATAGCTAATCATCTATGATAATCAAATTTATAGTCAAATGTTAGTTAGGTTTTTTAGGTATACAAAGATATATTTTAATTAGGTAATCTTTAAATAATTCAAAGATCTACATATATGGCATTTAAAATATTTTAAGAATTTACACTTTTCTGGACAGGGAGACACGTCTTCTCCTGGCATCACCAATCTACTTCAACAGGATGATGGGCATCAAAGAAACTCCATGTGAAGTTTACTTTCTTTGTGGCAAAAGTTAACCACTGAACAAGAAATTGTTTTTGCCTCAACTGCTGACTTCTTGACAGTATGCTGTATAAACTAAACATGCAGTACCCATAGGAAAGTGACCTCTGAACTTTGCCAAAAAATCTAAAATGGTCTCAGATTTCTTCTTTGCAGAGAAAACTGCCGTCTGTAAGACACAGGGGAGTAGTGACTGAAAAACTATACCAGAATGGGTAGAGAATTCCTTTAAATTTCCTGCTTCATTGAGAACTTTTCCAGAAACTCTAGGCCTGTGGGCTGAAGATGGATGCTTCAGCATTACAAAGGAACTTTGGGTGATTGTTCAGGTAACCAGACACCTCTGTTATTTCTAGAATTTGGAAGTTGCTTATAATTGCTTTCCTTACTCAGATAATATGTCCTTCTGTGGTTTTTGATGGAGTTGAAGATTAGATAGTTATAAGTATAGTTCTTCCTTAGTTATAATAAAAGGTAAATTAGATATGAAACTTTGGGCTCACAAAGGTAAGGTAGATGATAGAATATTTAATTTTGCTAACTGCAAATAGATTAGATATTGTAGCTATAATTCTTGCTTGATAGTTGTTTTGTTATATATAATTTTGCTATGTTGAAATTGAAACCTTTCCTTTTGATTAGACAGAAAAGGGGAAATGATGTGTAGTATCTTCTGTATGCTGTGAATACCACTGGATAATAAAGAAACTGTTTTGACCTATTGCAAGCCAGCTTATAGGCAGATGGGAAATCCAAGCATAGATAATGAGAAAAATAAATGGTGGAGTCACAGAGAGATGCCAAAAGCTGCTGCCGTGGAGAAAGCAAGATGTAATGGAACACAGGTAAGCCACTAGCCATGTGGCAAGACATAGATTATTACAAATGGGTTAAGTTGTAAGGGCTAGTTGATAATGAACCTAAGCCATAAGCCAAACAGTTTGCAATTAATATAAGCTTTTATGTGATTATTTGAAACTAAGTAGCTGTGTATAAGTCCAAACCTCAGGGCTAAGAGTAGCCAAAAGCTTCTTACTATACCTATTAATATGCATAAACTCAGTCCTCAATATAGGCAAGCAAGAACTGCTGGGTGGTGGTGGTGCACACCTTTTATCTCAGTATTTGAGAGGCAAATATGTGTGAATTCAAGCTGAACCTGGTCTACAGAGCTAGTTCCAGGATAGCCAGGGATACATAGAGAAACCCTGTCTTGAAAAACAAAAACAAAACAAACAAAGAATAATCATTACAATTCTTACTGTTTGTAAATCAAGTCAAATAGATGTACATTGGGAAGATGATTAATATTTTCATTTACAAGTTTGAATGGCTTATTAAATCAAAAAAATTGATAGAAGATATTTTGTTTGAGTCTATCATGACCATTTAGAGAACAACCTGATGTTCACGTTGCTGTCCCACATCAATGATAGATGCCATGGCTATTTGCAGTCCAACTACCCAAGGCATACCCTGCTTCTGAGACAGTAAGGGCCAGTCTTGTCCTTGTATGTCCTGTTCATTGCTACAGCACTGTGAACTCCAGATACTCAGAGAATCTTCTTATTAAGTCCCATACCTCCTGCTCTCTACCAGCCAACACGTACGATTTGGGTGGGAGAAGTAAACAGATGCTCTACCTCCTTCACCTACGTGCATTAGGTAGGAAAAATGCTGTAACTGTGCCCCATAGCAAAAGCATCCCCTCTAGGAGAATGAATTAATCATCCCCTGAGTAAAACACTGAAAAGTCTTGGTTTTTACCCCATAAAGACCCCACTAAATCATCAGCTAGGTGGCCATGTGTCTTTACCCAAGTTTAGGGCTTGCAATTTTGAAACCTTTAAAAGGATGAATGTGAGATCTACTCTGTTCCTTAAAGTGAAACATTTTTTAAATATATGACTTCACTGTTGCCTCCAAACATCCAAAGAGCACAAGGGTGTGATGATATGGAAGAGTTGCCAATGAAAGGATGAACCAGGGAATGAACTATTACAGGATTACTATGATAGCTAAGAAGAAATGGAAAGGATAGGCATGAGTAACAATTCCATGCATGTTAAGTGAGACAGTGTCCAGCATGCTGTGACTAAGATGAGCTTTTCAGACTGGGGCTCATTGATGGCCACTCCACACCAACTTGGGAAGACAAGATACTACTGGAGGTCTTTACATCCTCTTAGTCCAGGCCTCTTTTCCTCAAGCTCTCTGAGGACCTTGGGTCCAGGACATACTCCCTTCTTGCTTTGTGATACAGAAAGACCCCATTTCAGGAGCACCTTCCTGTTGGATGGTGCTGGCTGTGTAGGGTCTGGGCCAGCCTCAGGGACTCACTGAGGTGAAGATTCTCCTGGTTCCTTTGTCAGATGTCACTGAAATTTTGTCTGACAGTTGCAGAAGCCTAGCAGCTATTGAGATTACATTTTATGTCACCCCTAATTAACCTGACAGGATACAGCCCCACCTCCCATTTGAGACTAAGCAAAGAGAAGTTCAGGGTAGGACTCTTCTGCAGGTAAATGTCTCAGAAAATTGCACTTTTCTTGTTTCTAGTACTTTAGCTCGTGTTTAACAGCCCAGGCCTGGAAGGTCCTGTCAACTCACCCATCAGCTTTCACAGGGTCAGAACCCCAACTAGACTGGGGCCATTCGGCATAGTTAATGACAAAGTCCCAGCAAATACCAGTCCTTGTGCCTAGAAGTGGTAGCCTTCCTATTTACCCCTCCTTCAGCCAAAAGTGACAAGAACAAAAGTAAGGGAACTTTCTAGAAATTGTGTGTGTGTGTGTGTGTGTGTGTGTGTGTGTGTGTGTGTGTGTGTGTGTGTACATTCATATACTCTAGGGGGAAGATCAATAGTATTGGAAGGAGCAAAGGAAGTTTTTCTGATGATCTGTTTTCTCTGTGAGATTGAAGTCTATAAACCCAGAATCTCTAAGGCTTTGCTGCAGTGACAGGCTGTCACATATTTCCTCTCTTTCCATGGTGGAGTGCCTGCCTAGCACGCACAAGTCACTGAGTTTGATCTCCTGGTCCTGCAAAACACATAATAAATCAATTGTCTTTTTACTTGCCCACTAGTTCTCACCTAATGTCTGAACTGTATGTGTTGGACAAAATTTGTAAGAATTCCTGGCACTCTGCATGGAGAACCCATCGGTGACACTGGGTGAGATAAGAATTCCTGGCATATAGCAGCCATGTGGTAAAGTCAACAAGGCAGTGGCAGGAAGCGCCCGCATAGGGAATGCATGCCCCTAGGCGTGGCTACGCAAATCTATCCCCTACCCATTCTCTTAAAAGGAGACACCATGTGGCAGTCTGTCTCTTCTCTCTTTTCTGCTTCTCTGCCCCTGTATTCGCCTGCCAACTCTCCTGAATAAACTCTCATGTGGCCCCGGTAGTATGTGTGTGTATCTGATCTCACACATGAAACCAACAACATTGACAACCTAACTGAAAAGTAAACAGGAATATTCCACAGTCATAGCCAATCTGACTCATTTTAAACTTAGGTATGTTGACTACTTTTACAAATGCTTAGCAGATAACAGCCTGTTGTTTTTCTTTTCTTTTTTTTTTTTTTTTTTTTCTTAATTATAAATACCTGGTCTTAGCTTGGCTTCTTTCATGCCAGCTTTTCTTAAATTATACCTTTTGCCTTTGGGTTTTTTCCTTTTCTTATTTTTTTTTCTTTTTTTTTTTTATTTCCCATTACAAAGCAGAGAGAATAACCAGGTGTCTTTTATACAGCAGCTATAAAATTCCCATGAAGATTCTAAAATCAAAAGTTAAAAGATAAGCTGCTTAGGACTGGGGACATGGCCCAGGGGGTACAGTGTCTGCGATGCAGACATGAAGACCTTAGTTCAGATTTCCAGCACCCACACAAAGCTGGATTGGGGAATGTGTCTATCATCCCAGTGCTGGGATTTCTGAGAGCTTGCTGGGTACTCAGCCTTGCCAAATCAGTAAGGTCCCCCTCATGCACACAGACATACACACATGTGAACCTATTTGGGGGGAGTGTGCTTTACATTGCTCTTTGGCTTTCCAACAACAATCTAAAATGACCCAACACCTTAGATTTCATCAAAGAACATAGCAGGAAAATATTAAAAACAAAAACCTGGACTAACTACATTAAATTTTGTCTTTCAAGTTGTTAAAGTCACTTTTTCTGATTTCCTGCCAATAAATACAAACTTTCTTCTAATTCTGTAATGATGTGCCTATATATATTCTGTTCTTGCAAGGCATTGCTCACAGAAAGAAAATACCAGAAATAAAAATTTCATGCCTGCACGTGGAATTCACACCAGCTATTACAATTATGACTAAGCACTGGTTTATGTTTTAAATGGATTATCTAAACTATGTAAGTAACATATTGCTTAATATATTGTTTTTAAAAGCAACTTGGGGGCTGAAGAGATGGCTCAGACACACTGCTTTTGAAGAGGACCCAAATTTATTTCCCAGCATCCACAGGGTAACTTCTGATCCAGGGGATCTGATGCCTTCTTCTGGCCTCACCAAGTGTGTATACATGCATACACACACACACACATACACACACACACACACACACACACACACACACACACACACACACACTATAAAGTCTTTTTAAAGGGAAACTTGATTTGATTTTGGAGTACATACTAAGATTACTAAGAAGTTTTAAGTTGATCATCTATACGCTTAGAGCATTATATATTTTATTTCCATTCAGAAAATATTTTTAAAATTATAATTATTAATAAAATCATTCTTTCAGAAGTTTCTAAGAACATTTTAGTTGTTGTAGGACATACATGATTAGATTCAAAAGCTATCAGATGAGAGAAATAGAACTCTTACTACAGAAATGGAACCCTGATTTGTTTGCTCCTTGAGGCAGGATCTCATGTAGCCCAGGCTGGCCTCATATTCACTATGTAACCAAGGATGGCTTGAATTTCTGATCTCCATGCTTCCATCTCCCAATCACTGGGATACAGGTGTACATTACTGCACTGAGCTTCAAGATTCCTTTTCAAACTTGAGCTGATTAAAAGGCCTATGAAAGGGGAGTGAATTCTTGACTTGTGAAAGCATTCTTGTCATTGAGATACAAATTTATTAAAAATACTGATATTCTTTTTCAAAAATAAACTGAGGTAGTAGAGATCATGTCTACTGTATCATTGTTGTCATGGACATTGAGAAAGTGATGCTTTTATAGGTTAAACCAGGGGATGAAAGTACTCTGGGAATTCAAGTTGTTGCAGCTATTACAGTTGACAGAAACACAACCCACCATTTCCTGGAAGCCAGGTTTAAATTTATCTAGCTCTTACCCAAGACCTACACAGATATCCAGCAAAGAAAGTCAAGCTTTTTTCTAGATGGTGAAAGATGTGGTCTGATGTGGGGTGTCTTTCTGTAAGCTGTGAATATACTTGATTACCATTTGTTAATAAAGAGGCTGTTTTGACCTATGACAAGGCAGCTCTTGGAGGTAAGCAGAAATCCAAGCAGAGATAAAGAAGGGCAGAGTCAAGAAGATGCTACAGGCTGCCACCCAAAGAAGCAAAATGTGAAAGTCACCAAGCCGTGTGGCAAGACATAGATTAATAAAGATGGGTTAAGTTAAGTTATAAGACTAGTTAGTAATGAGCCTGAGCCATAGGACAAACCATTTGCAATTAATATAACCCTTTGTGAAATTATTTGGGACTAAGCAGCTTTGGGTTGATCCAGACATTGGGGCTAGACCAGGCCAGAAACTTCTGACTACACTGATCAGTTTTTGTCAATTTGACACAAACCCGGACACACCTGAGGAGATTAAATCTCAAATAAAGAACTTTCTTTCTCAGATTGGCCTGTGGGAATATCTGTGGACCATTTTCTCAATTGCTACTTGATGTAGGAGGGCCCAGTCCATTGTGAGTAGTGCTATCCTTAGGCAGGTGGCCACAGACAGTATAAGAAAGGCAGCTGATAAAGCCATGGAAAGCAAGTCAGTAAGCAGCATTCCTCCAGGGTTTCTGCTTTAGTTCCTGCCTTGAGTTCTTGCTTTGAGTTTAAGCCCTGACTTTCCTTCATGATGAATTGTGACCTGTAAGTCAATTATTACAGCAACAGAAAATCAAACTAGTCCCACATATGTAAAGGAATCTTTTATATAGAAAATTTCTAAGATTAATACCTGGTAAGTGTTTTACAATACATACATTTTTCTGTTGTGTTTGGATTGTTGAAAGGATGCACCCTTGAGAATGTGAGAAAGAGGAAAGCAGAGGGAACCTGGAGTCTCTAAACTCCAGTCTGTGTGGAAGGAGAAATCTTCCTCTGTTCTCTGAGTTCACATACTCACCATGCTGATTTGGCTTCTAAAATAATGCTTTAATATTGGAAAGCCATTTTATCTTGTGAACTATTAAACTGACTTTCCGATAGACATTAACATGTGTGAGGCCAATCCTACCAGGTTCTTTTTCCTAGGGGATCTGGCCAATGAAGCATTAAGGCTTCAGATTTATTGAGTCAGGAGAGACCACTTGGAGAATGTTATTAAAAAGATGGTTTTTTGCTAGTCCTCCCCCACCCCATTATAGGTTCAGCAGATTCACATTCATAATTCCTACATTACAATCCCTTTAGTTTACATACTCATTAACATTGGCATGTTCTGTTTGCTTGCTCTTGATTTTTTGAGACAAAAACTATCACTCTGTGGCCCTAGATGAATTAGAACTCACACTGTTGCTCAAGTTGTCCTCAAACTTGGAACAATACTTCTGCTACAGCCTTCTAAGTGCTGGGGTTACAAGTGTGTACCACCACATTCAACCAAGACTACGTTCTTCTGATAATTAGATGGAAAATATTAAGATAATAGCCAACTACTGAATGAATGAGTGAATGAATGAATGAATGATATATTAAAGAGCTGACTTCCCTTTGTGTGAACAAGAGAATTTTAACAATGGTTTTCTAACATGATGAGAGGCTCAAGTGTCCACAGCAGCAGAATTTTCATGCTCCACACTAGATCCAGCTTTCCAACCACAGTCAACAAATTATTCACACATGCTCATGTACACACACACACACACAGAGTAATGCTAAAGATTGAACCTAGGGCCTTATTTATTCTAGGCAAGTGCATTACCACTGAGTTATATTCCCAGCTCAAAATAGTCAAAAGAGTAATTGGTGAGAATTTATCCACACTTTTATTTCCCCAGGCAACAAATTATTCAGGGGAGAATCTGAACACAGATACCTTCATGTAAAAGGGATTGTGAGTGGCGAAATGAATATGCAAACCTCTGTAACACACATATAAGAACAGCAATAGCTCTTCATATCTCTATTGAACAAAATTTACTTATACCTCTGTGGATGAGGATTACTTACACAACTACCAGTTTTCTGTAAATTGTGTAATTGCAGCATAACTAAAAAGCAGTGAAAGGTTCAAACCATGAAGAATCAGATAATTGCACCTAGAGACCCCACACAACACCAGGATCCCAGTGTAAGGGAGCCATAGTTCTTGGCCTTTTAAAAGTCTTTTACTTTTTTCCTGGGAATTTTAATTTCAAAATTAAAAGATTTATCAAATATACATCTTTAGGATATTTTCCAACAAAAATCTGTAACAAAGACCTCCACACTTTTCTTTTGCCACTGTCATTACTATGGTAAAGCTAAGCATAAAAGTTCTGTTCATTAAAATGTTAAATATGTGCCAGTTCCACTCATCAAAAAGGAAATCTTACTTTCATTTGTCATCACCTGACACAATTTCTAATTACCCTGTTGATAGCCTGAGATCAGAAGCAAATCTGCACCTCCTTGCATTGGAGTTTTAACAAACAGGCTAGAAGGAAAAATGAGTCATTCTCCACTAATGGGTCTATTATAGTCTTTATCTTTCTCCAGTTCCAGGTCAAAGAGCAGTTCACACTGCTGAGCAGGGAAGACTTAGCTGCAGCCATCCCATTAATGTTGGTACAATTTTTTCCCTAAGAAATGTGGCACTTCATGGAGTTATCTAAATCCTGTCTAATTTAAGCATAAAATATAAGCATTTCTGAGCCAAAATTAGCTCAAATCTGATTATTAATAGAAAAACCCTTGGGAACTTTAAAGATCACTTAATTTGATAGCTCTAGGATCAAACATATCCCTTGTGATTGAACTAATGTGTTACATGTCCTGAGTCAAGGGGCTGAAGGTAGTAGTTCTTGGTCGGGTGATTTATTGGGCAGCAGAAGAGCACCAGAGATTTGGTAAGATAACCACCAAGGAGCTGGTCATTGGATTTATGGGAAATGGTGGGCATGATGATAGTTTACTGCCAACATGTAGCTTCTATATCTGAAAACTTTGAAGTGTAGAGGTCTTCTGGCTTTTTCCTGAATATTAAAATTTCTTGGATTACAATTGCATTGTATTTGCAGTGCTTTCTTCAAAACTGAAGAATAAACAAATTATAGACTGACTAGATGTTGAAAATTACTTTTTACTAATTCATTGAGTAACTAATCAATAACCGACAATTTTTTTCCAAGGCTTCCCTTGTGGTATTCTAGTATATTTATAATCTCTATATATCTAGAACAGATACAATTACTTCAACAGATTTTTGCATGAAAATTAAATGTTTTTTGACAAGCAAGAATCATCTCTAATTTCATGCAATCAGTATGACTCTCTGTATTCTACTGGATTGTTTTTTGTTTATTTGTTTGTTTTTCAGTTCATGCATACCTGTGACAAAGCTGTCCTTAGAAATCATGAGCTTGCTTTTACAGTTTCTTTCTTGTTTTTGTGGGGGTGTTGGTGTTAGGCTGACCTCATACAATATAGTGAAGCTGGCCTTGAACTTCTGATCCTCATCAGTTCTAGAATAACAGGAGTATACCACCATGGTGGGCTTGCAAATGATGTTCTATGCTTGGTTTTTATTTTTTTTTCCTATAGATCCTATTCATACTGAGAAATGCAGAAGTAAGCACAAATTAAATAGATTTTTTCTCTCTTGAATTCAACAACAGCTGGTGAACAGGAATTAAAAGGCCACTAAAATATTTTATCTTTTATAAATAATAGTGCGTGTTTGCTTGACAATCTCCCTTGGTGAGTAATAACAGTTGCTGCCATTGAGCATTCAGGATGAACAGGTTTTTGGAGTTATTAAACATCATTATCATCAAAACTATAAAGATGAAGAGCTATAATCTTTTACTGCAGAGAGCTGATGCCTCAAGGTGCTCACGCAGCAAGCACACATGAGCGCCTGTGTGTGCCAATGCATTATTCCTACTCTAAATTAATATCTTACTTTCTCTCGTCTTGCTTTTTATTCATATTCTTTATGATGTAGAGCTATGCAGATGAAGAACTATAAAAGTTGTCCTGATATTCTTCACATTAGGACAAACAACAAGTTGACCCTCGAATTATATTTCACATTATTGCCTATGAAGCCCAGTTCACTGAGTAAAGAAAAATATTGGTGTTATCTTATAATGCAGATGTTCTCTGCCTCTGAAGCCACCTTCTGATGATGCACCAGACAGAAATGTCTTGTCAGTAACTGTGGGCAACCCAAGCCAGCTTTAGTGGGGACCCACATCCCTCAGCTTGGACAAAGAGTCCCCAAGGAGCACATGACACATGGTTTGTAAAAAGAAACTCAGTCCCCTTGTGTTTAATATCCCATTTGTCCTTTTGAAAATAGTTTGTCTGGGAACACGCCCCTGGACATGGTTCTTTTTCCCCAGGATTTTTTACAAACCTAATTCATAATTCCCTCCAGAATTTTACTGATGTCGTGTACTCCTCTGGCATAAAACCCACAGCCCATACAGACAAAGACTTGAAGTAAAGAAGTCAACTAAACCTTATAAAATGGTGGCCCAGAGAGTCATAGTACACATACGGTCTTTGTCCCAGTTCCTTTTCCAACAGGTAAAGTATAGCATCCAAGGAAATTTTTAGAAGGACATTTATGATGTGGGATGCCTTTCTATATACTGTGAATATGCTCTATTACCACTGATTAATAAAGAAATTGTTTTGGCCTATGGCAAGGCAGCTTAGAGGAAGGTGGGAAATCCAAGCAGAGATAAAAGACAAAATAGGGCAGAATCACAGACACTGCAGGCTGCCACTCAGAAAGCAAGATGTCATGGGACACAGGTAAAGCCACTGAGTCATGTGACAATATATAGACTAATAAAATGGGTTGAGTTAAGTTGTAAGAGCTTATTGGTAATGAACCTGAGCTATAGCCAAACAATTTATAATTAATATAAGCCTCTGAGTAATTACTGTATAAGAGGCTGCAGCACAGTGGAGCCAGATGGGTCAGAAAACTTCAGGCTGTAATCAAAATATAATCAAACATTTATATGGTTTGATGCCTGTAATCCTAGCACTGGGAAAGTATAAACAGGAAAATCAGGATTTCAAGGTCATCCTCAACTACATAGCAAGTTTGAGACAAGTCTGGGCCACATTAAAACAAGTCTCAAAGAATAGGCAGCAAAAAAAGGAAAGAAGGGAGGAAGGAAGGAAAGAAAGAAAGAGAGAGAGAGGAAGGACGAAGAGGAGGGTAGAGGAAGGAAGAAGAAAGGAAGAAAGAGAGGAAGGAAGGATTGATTTAGGGCTGGGGAGGTTGCTCATGGTTAAAGTTCTTACCCCACAAATGTGAGGTAGGAATTCAGATTTCTAGACCCCCACATGAATGCTAGGTGGGTGTGGTGGTCTGTCTGTGATTCCAGCCTCAGAAGACAAACATAGAATTCCCAGAGCAGTAAGCTCCCTAGCAAAGCTAGCCATATGGATGAAGTCTGGGTTTGATTTAGAGACCCTACCTTGGTGAATAACATGGAAAGCCATCAAGGATGATTCTCACCATAAATCTTGAACCTCCTTGTCACGACCAGCAAGGAAGATGCAACACCAAGCTCTTCTTTCAGCAGTTTATTCAGGAACCTTGAACAATCTTCTGACTTCTTCTGACCCCGGGGAAACCCACTCGTGGCCTAAATAGCCTCTGGGCAGCCAACCCTAGTTCGCCACGTGGGCACTACCAATAGGCCCAGGTACGCGGAAGCAAGCCAGATTCTTAGCCTTAGCCAAATATGGAGTTGTTTATCACTGAGAGCACTCACCATCGGGAAGATGGAGGGTGGAAGCCAGCGCCATCTTTAAGGTGCGGCTGCATGCAGCTCTCTACAGTTCCCCCTTTTTATATTATAGCAACAAGCAAGAATAGAGGCCTGATCTCTGTAGAGCAGACCAGGGACATTGTACTGATCCTCACTCAGGTGTTATCCACCCGATGAGTACCAGACCCATCTGATACCCTTTTTCACAGAGGTGGGACGCAAGATATCAACCCACATGCAATCAGGCGTTCTCTTCTTGGGGCCCAAGTCTCGGCGGGCCCCAAGTGCAGTGCTCAAGCCTTGCATCCTGTGCCTAGGAAAATTAATCCTTTAAGGTAGCCAGCCAAACATGAGGGGACCGTCTTGCCTCAATGGCTGTAAAGGCTTGAATAATCATGGCTGCACTGCGATGCTGGGAAGCCTTAATCCAGCAAATGCACCACAGGCACACCAAGGAGACCAACACCAGGAGTCCCATCAAGGCTCCTAGACCCGCCCTTTCCTTAAGATGGTTCATGGCATCAGAGATCCACAAGGACAATCCCTCCGCTAGTCCAGCATCCACCCGGGTCAAGTTCACCATGACAATAGCCACCCTCAGCTGCTCCATCAGGTTGTTGAATTCTCCCATCCAATTACCTAAAAGATAACTGGACAATTGCTTAGACAGATTTGCAGCACAGGTAAAATTCCCATATTGTATACTAGTCACACAAAGTCCAGCATATTTCCACTGACAGCCAAATTGGGCAATCTGCCAGAGGGTATCAATTTGCTCTTGAATCAGGTCAATCCTTTGGTTGACCACCATCAAGCCTCCCTTTAGCTGAGCATTAATGTCCTTTTGTACATCCAGGGTTTGTGCTACATTGGCAGAAAGATTATTCAAGGTCAGTATGCACAGTACGACTCATGGAAATTGAGTCTTGGCATCAGGAGCATCAACAGGCACAGGCACCCAGTGAGGCATTTGGGTAACCATTGCATAGATAAATTGAGTAGCATTCCAACATTGGGCATAAAAGCATGTATCATTAGAACAAAAGGTAGGTTCCCTATTGCTTACAATAAACAAAAAGGGGAGATACACACAAACAGGAGTAGGCCTATAGGTGAGATTAAACAAAGGTTTAATGCCTTCACCAGAACAGCCCAAATTAGTTCCAGAAATGGCGGGGGGAGTAGGACTGGAATTCTGGGGGGTATTCATGCCCCAATAGCCACAGGGGCGGGACTGACTCCATGTAATCCACCAGCAAGCATGACCATGGGTTCTAGGTTCATGCAGCTACCATTAACGCCACACAAAAGCCAATTATCAAAAGGATTGGACACATACCCCTGAAATGGATTCTGATCACTAAAATTAAAGCCTGCATAGGTACTATTAAATCCTGTATTAATGCCAGGGGAAAAGGTAAAACATTGTGCCCTGTCAGCCCAAGTCACAGTATGGGACTGACAGCTAGTCCAGGGCCAGATTTCTCCCCAATTCATTCCCCAGCAGTAAGGTGCCCACTTTGGCTGACACGGAGGTGTTCCCTCCAGCATCTTGGCAGGCTACCACCCAAAAACCCAGGTGGCATTAGCGGAATGGCAGGGCCCACCAGAATCCTCAGGCAGGTCAAACCATGCCGCAGTTTGATTATACAGCAAAATGCATGGGGAGGTATCTGAATGATTCTGAACAATTTGAAAACACAAGGTTCCAACTAAACTAAAAGATCTATTTTCTCCCAAGGGGGCTCTTTCTAAATCCATGGGAAGATAAGGAATGTCAAGACTCTTATTACTACTAAATAACCGTGCAAACAACTTAGCATCATGACGGACTGGCATCAGTCTTGGGAACATGGACAGGATCCCCCATCTTGGTTCCAGCATTCCCGGTTGCATCATCACAAGGATGAGCAGGAGGGCCGCTACCTCCATCATCATGCTCCTCCCCATACTGGGCTCTTCTAGTGAGGCGTTCAGATACCCACATCGGATCTTGTTGGTCCTAAGGAAAAACACAAACAGAACCTCGTGCCCATGTCAGCACAGGATCAGGCCCATGCCAGAGCCCTGTCAAAACATCCTTCCATTTTACCATTCCTTTAGTGGTACCATGAGACTCATGATGCCTGTCCGCTGAGGAATGGCTCTGAGCATCCAAATTTAAAAAATTAATGGTAGACAGGGCAAGGGAAAGTCTCTCCTTTGGGGTACAGCCATTGCCTATTCCCCCTTTTTGTTTTTGTAGGCATTCTTTCAATGTGTGATGAGCACGTTCCACGATGCCTTGTCCTTGGGGGTTGTAGGGCAAGCCACAGACAAGTTGTACCTCCATCTGGTGACAGAAAGAGGCAAACTGCTCTCCTGTGTAAGCAGGTCCATTGTCAGTTTTAAGTTGTTGAGGCTTTCCCCAGGCCGCCCAGGCCTCTAAACAGTGGACAATAATGTTACGTGCTTTTTCCCCAGTCAAAGGCATGGTGTGCATACACCCGAGCAGGTGTCCACAGACACGTGCACGTACTTAACGTGCCCAAATTCAAAGATGTGTGTCACATCCATTTGCCAGACCTTTAAAGGGAGTAGGCCCCGGGGGTTTACTCTAATATTGGGCGGGTGTTGATAAACCACACATTGGGGGCAGTCTACAATCACTTTTTGGGCATCAGCTCAAGAAAGAGAAAACTTTTGTTGTAACGTCTTTGCATTGACATGAAATGTTTTATGAAAGGTTCTGGCTCTGTCCATGGCAGAACTTAAAAACATCCATTCCTGGCGAGTCCATTGATCTACTGTGTCATTTCCTTTGCTCAGAGGCCCAGTCAGGTCTGTGTGAGCTCTAATATGCTGAGGATAAAAGCAGGACTTTCTATGCCAAATCAAATGTTGTAATTGTCGAAACAAAATGCAGACCGGACTGGAACTCTTAATAGGTCTGGCTACTTCCAAAACTTTGAGGGTATTAATAATGTAAGCAGAGTCTGATATCAAATTAAAAGGAAAAGGGCAAGCCTTAAAAACTTCAATTACTATCTTTAATTCCACCATCTGTGGGGCACCGGGTTGAAACTGATGCTGTACAGGCTGTTGTGTATCTATCATGTACATGCCACATCCCATTTTAGATCGATCTGTAAACACATTTTGGGCATTAATGATGGGCTGGGATGAAGTTACCCTGGGGAATATCACTGGTTGTTCTTTAAAGAATCCTATTAAGGAGTGTTTGGGGTAGTGATTATCCATGCGTCCAGTGAAGCTGCATTGCAAAATGGCCCAGTCATCTATCGTAGCACATAATGCTTGAACTTGATGACTGGTATAAGGCACTATAATGGTAACTGGAATAACCCCAAAATACTGTAAGCATTGTTGGACCCCAGTCATGGCAATATTAGCCACAGCAGTAGGATAATGTTCAATGGACTTGGCTGATGAAATCTTGGAATGAATCCAGAACAACAGCCCATCTCGCCATAACAACCTGGTAGGTTGGAAATAGGTAGGGAGGATGCACAAGGCAACGTCCTTGACTTCCTGTATTCTCTGTAAAAAGGCATCCTATAATCTTTCTTCCACCTTTTGTAAAGCCTCCCTTGCCTCCTTAGTCAATTGTCTCGGAGAATCCAAGGTGGAATCCCCATTTAAGATATTATAAAGGGGATCCCAGCGCTCTCTGGGGCAGGGGCAGGTGGACGCTGTCCCTGACCACTTCCACGGCTCCTGCTGAGGGAAACCCCGCCACAACCTCGAACTGAGAAAAGCAACTGCTGGGGTCTCCGAGGGGCGGATTCGGACCCCGCCCAGAGGTCAGGAGGGGGCTAGAGGCCTCAGTGCCTTTATCCCAGCCTGGGAGGGAGAG